>JARFOC010000464.1:259267-276135 GCA_031763485.1 Osmoderma eremita
TTACTTGTTTCTTGAACGGCAGCACTCACATTCATAGTTTTATTAAAATAATTTAAAACATTTGCAATCATACACTTTTCCTTCGGCCCAAATTTTTCTCCATTTCGTCCCTTTCTTCCTACAGGCTCCATTAATGCAGTGAAAATTGTAATTAAATGTATATGTGATGAAATTTCTAAAAATCAAGGAAAATATCCATATTACCCTGTGCACGCTCAAAAAAGATGGAAACGTTCTGAGAAGAACTATTTGTACAACAATATATAAACAAATTAACGTGGAGTGTAACTAAAAGTATTTTAAAACTACGACAATAATGATTGACAGCAGTTGACGCTAATAGAAAGGTAGATAGGTACTTTTCCGACGCCGACATATGTAAATAAGTTATAACATAGCAATCGGAAGTGAAGATAACGCTAATGATAGCAACTAAGGATAGTAAGAGATAAAAGTTTCTGTTATATCCCATACTGCATACCGAGGTTGAGACGATCTATAGTAACCACTTCAGCATGCTTTAAAATATCTTAGAAATTAATGACTTTAGGTATAGAGTGCTTAATAAAAATGAAAGTAACTAAACTATTCTTTCTTTTTATGATATAAAATACAGGGTGATCCATTAAAAATAATTGAGAAATGAATGTATTTGCGTTTTGACTCGTCCTGTATTCAGTTTTGACAATTTTGAAAAAATGTCAGTTTGCTATAAAACTGGACCAGTATCAAAAATCTATGTTTGTAAAAGAAAAATTTCAGACTGTGCTATTTGTAATATACAATACCTTGAACCTAACTTCTGAAAAACGCTGCACCTATAACTCAATGAGATTGTATATTGGGGGTGTGAGGCATGAGCTTAACCAAAATCCGAAATAATATTCAAAGCGCCGAGAACGATAACACGGAGAACTGTTTAGAATAACGGTTATTGGAAAATAACGTCGCGGTGATAACGGTTATTTGAAAGTAACCGTTTAATATAATAGTTTGTATACTATCTCTCTATCTACACATCTACGTCTGCAAAGAAATAAAATAGGTTTGTGAAAATATATTTTTCATTCTAAAATTCCATTTTATCATTTATTTGAGTTACAGGCAATATAAAAAAGCAAATCAATTTTCAAATAATATGAAACCAAATAATAATCATCCCCTTTTCTTGTAAAATGTCCATTTCTGTAAAATATATACAAGGAATTCATTCCATCAAACTTATTAATTACTCCTGCATCTTAACGTTAGTTGTAAAAAACCAGTAAAGGGTTTACTGAGAGAAAGAAGTCCCAGAAATGTTGCTCGAGAAGGATGCCTGTACAAGGAATGTTTTATGCATATAAATTAAAATTAAGAAGCTAATTAAAAGATGACGCAAAATTCCGTAGCTGCTAAGCAAGTAAGGAAACGGATATTGTTGAATTACTAATAGCAGTATGAAAAAGATGGTAATAAATATATTTATTTAAGTGTACACACGCAATATATAAACTCGTTATTCGACAGTTATTTCATAACGTAACTCGTCTTCGTGTATATTTTTCCAATAATTCCACTTATCTTCTCAAACATACGACCATTTACGCGCATTACTACTCACACACAATATGTTTTAGCTTTCTGTTCGGTATTAGTAGTAAGTACTCGTCCCTAAGGATGATCCTTTCACATCCACTTAAGCCTCAAGAGCAGATGGCACGCAAATCGGTGAAAATTATTCAGTCTTATCTATTTGTTTGAGGAACAAATATAGACAACAAATTCTTAATTAGCATGTCTGCGGAATTATTGGCAGGATGTTGTCCGAAGCTGCCGACTCGCGGAGAAGCTCGGAGATGCAACATGTCTATAAATACATACCATGCAGCATACAACTGGCGCAGGGCCGCTCGGTACAGCCGTTTTGTGTTTTCTTGTGAATGAATTGCATATGCGTTCCGTCGACGTATGTCTTCTTGTTTTTTTTTCTTTGCTTTACTTCGTTTTGCTCTTCGAAGTTCTAACCCTATATGTCGGGCGTATCGGCGGACGTATGTATTTACATACGAATGCAAGCGGTGTACGTGAAAACGTAAATTGCCCCACAAGGTTACTCATATACTATTACATATTTGCTTGTTCCATGCGCTTTTGAATATTTAGAATGTTGGGGAAGAGTTACGTGAGCATCTTGATCGTCGTGAATGCGGCTTTGTAATTGGCTGTTGCCGTTGAGAATTTAAATTTTGTTTCTTTTTTATTTTATGGGAATTACGATTATATGGCTAGCGAATGCGAAATATGTATTTTATGTGGATATAATAAGTGGAGTTGCTCACTAGCGCCAACGGGCAGTAGCGGAGATTCGAGACAACCTTCAATATAACTGCGACTCTCAACGAGATCTAATGTTACAAATTGGTAATTAAATTAATAATGAATTTTAATAATAATAATAAATTTGGATTGTTCTTTATGTCAAGTTGACACAAGCCGGGCAACTTCTGAATGACAATTAACTGACACTTGCTAATTTAATTATAATGACTTATCAAGAAATTGTAACCATTTTAAATAATATCGAAAAACCTAAAGATGTATTTGAAAATATTATTTAGCAATGTTACTATAAATTGATTTATCAAATACCTTATACTCATACATACAGAGGGTATAAGGCTTATACCCTTTGTATGTATGAGTGACGTGTACCATCCTGTTCTGTCTTCTCTCGTCTTGCCGTCACTCGTCCCAGCTCTTTCCAAATCTTTCTCACTACACTTTTCCAATCACCCCTTCTTTTGCACTCCACGGATTTGAAACATCAAATCCGTGGATACCTCAAATAGTTCTTCACTGTTCGACTCTATTTAAATAAATTTAATGCTTACTACATACGTTGTTTAATACGTTTGGGTATTTCTCGTCCCACCAAGGCGGGATTTTCATTCTACCAGTAACACGGTTTATTAAATGTAAATGATGACCGTGCTGTAATTTATTTTATCATTTGTATTAAATACGGTTGGTATCACCGAATGTCTAACACGTAAATAATCAGTATATAATAATCTATTCTTATATTCTTTTTTCAGATATATTTACATTATTGTTTAAGGTCGTATAATCAGTAATTAATTTTAAAAAAAGAAGAATTAACTCATTAAAACACGATGTTGTAAAAATGTATGCACATAAATAATATTTTATATCTTACTGTAAGCATGTTGCATATAAACAACATTTACTTACATATTCACTCTTAATCACATACATTACGTCAGGTATTTCATTGTTTTATACTGCAAGATGCAATAAACATACAAAAATATATGTTAAAGGAGATGCACACAATCTTAAAAAAGCTCCGGTATTTACTGTCAGCATAAAAGGTACATAATGCAGTAGTAATACTTTATTATAAGATTATATTTCACTGCAATTATTCATAGAATTATATACTTGTGTTACCTGACTTGAATTGATGATTACTGCTTCTAATTTTTTATAGAGACATTCAAACTTTATTTACTTCCATTTATTTGTACTAAAAATATTCATATATTCTGGCGTAACACACCGGGAACAAAATTGGTACCCCTACTTTAGATTTCTACTACAACAGAGAAGGTTATTCAAACATTTTGTCCTGAAACCCTGGGGTGCATAAATTTAATATCGTCTTATTGTTTCTTTTTTATTAAAGTGTTGTTCACGTATACCTATCATGAAGCAGGAGGAAATATAATAGTATGTTTGTTGACGACCGTACCTAACCTAAATCATCACTATATTATTCATTGATTGATGGATTAATCCCTAATGCAAAGGTGGGTCTCTTATATCCCATAACACTGCGGTTATTTCCTGAATATTCCAACACCCATAGCACCCATAGTTGCTTACAGCAGAAACCTTCAATAAAATGCCTTTACAATAAATAAAGTAGATATGTATTTCCGGCACTAAATTGTCATCCTCAGTAGAAACTGTAAGGGAGAAAGCGGTAGACTTAGTATTTCTGCCAATGTTTTGGAAGATATGTTCTTCGCCAGATTGCCAGTAGAATAACATTATACATACTCTTATAATGTTGATGTTTAATTAAAAAGAAGATGGGTGATGCTTCCTAGATTTCACATTCCATTATTTTCCTGCCTAATTCCCAATACGGTGACTACAACGCCTGAGTACGCGGTATGAATGCAGATGATCAATTTTCGTTTATTATTGAGTGGATAATGATAGGTTAAAGTTATAATAGACATTTTTTTCGCATAAGTAGAAATATTTCCGAAGGTCCTTGCCCAATGGATGACTAAAGTCGTGACGTGATGTAACACACGTTGTAGATATTACGCAAATAATACTGGACACGACAAAAAAATGAGTCGAGAAGAGCGGCCTAGAACGATCGTTGGACCTAAATATAACTGAATGATTAATCCTATTATATTATTCTTCCGACCACGTTATCCTTGAAAGGTTACATGCATCATGTGTGTATTTGTATATGTAAATTTCCTCAAATGCCTGTTTATCCCGAAAGTTAATTATTTATTATTAGGTCAATTTTTTTTCAGTTCTGGGAGTGGTAATGTTCATGTGGGTGGTCAATGAGGTAACTTTTTTTCTTTGATTCTTTACAACGGTCACCGTCTAGTTCTGTAGTTAATAGTTTTTGATGTTAGTGATACTAATGAATATAACTGGTGTTTCTAACGGCAATGCATATTGTTGGGAAAGCTATAAAAGTTAAAGAATAGGAAAATATATACTGGATAAGTATTTAATATCTGCGCTATCGTTAATTGCATTCTTGTGTTTCTTTATGTTTGTTACGTGGGAAAAAAACTATTGAGCCAAGAACGTCCTATTCCTAGCTCTATAGTTTTGTTTCTTTGTCGATGATTTTCGTTTTGTTAAAATTGCATGTATGATTGGTTTCCTTTTCGTGTTTCTTCGGCGCTGTAATGCTGTTTGAATATTTGTAGCCATTTAGTCTTCTATCTAGATGTACATTGTTTGTCCTATACAAACAGAATTACAGTTTTTACATGTAATTTTATAAACGATATCGGTTTGTGTGCCATGTGCTATTTTGTCTTTAATGTGGGACATTATGCAATGCAAATTATTATAATTTCTCTTTGCAATTTTTTGATTATAAGGTGTTAATTTTTTTTTCTGTATAGTTCTTAACGTAACGAAAGACAAATGTACTTAAATTGAAGATTTGAACTATTATGCCAAGCTGTATTTTTATTAGTGTTGCACAATTTACATATTCTATTACTTACTATTTTCTTTATAACATTAAGGGGTAACCAATGTTTACTAAAATTGCTGTTATGTGGTCTATTGTAGGAGATCTATATTCTGAACTAGTTAATTCAATAGTTCCATCAGCGACCAAGATGACAACACTTTTAAAATTGATATAGATGTGCAAGAATTGAAATTTATATATCTGCCTGAAAAGGCAGGTTTCTGGTATAGTTTTGTGAAAATTTAATTGTCTATTGGAGTTAATATTAAATCTAAGAAGTTTATTTCTGCACTCTTTTCGGTTTTTAAAGTAAATTGCGATTGAAGGTGATAATTATTGACTTTATTCAATATATAGCAAAATTTATCCATTGGCCGGCAAACAACATCTACATGTCTTTTGTAAAAAAATTGGTTTGAAGTTCAATTCTCCAGTAGCTTCTGTTTCTAAATCTTCTCTAGGAACTAATTGTGCTATCGTACTGGATACAGACTAGGTGTAACATATTTTCAATTTAGCAATACATTTTACTTTTCCATTGACATGTAATTTTCGGTTTTATTTTTTGATAAAATTTTATTAATAATAATAGAAAAAGAGATTTGTTAAGGTGCCTCTATATTTCGTAATTTATTTATTACTTCTTCAGGAGGAACTTAAACTTAAATAATTCTAAATTATTGACATTAAAATTAAAACAGTCTAACCGGAACTGTTTTAATTTTAATATCAATAATTTAGAATTATAGAATAGAATAGTTCCTCCTGAAGGGGTAATAAATAAATTACGAAATATAGAGGCACCTTAACAAATCTATTTTTCTACGACAGACTGCATACCCGAAAAAGAGAAAAAATCAACTGCTATTCGTTATTGAATACGGTCGTTATTTCTGTTCCCTATGTATGAAAATTCTTTTTTCGGGTTTGTTCCGCGTTGTAGTCCCCTAGTTCGTTCTCGACGTTTCGGTGCTATCTATGGCATCATCTTCTGGAGGGTGTGTTAATCGGACTTCGTTGCGATAACGTGTGACGTGTGTCAAACTGACACAACGACTGTTTATTTCTACGTCCTGATTGTATTGATTGGTTGTCATCTTCCGAGCTGTTCGAGGCGTTATGCAATTTCTTTATTCTTAGGAGTGGCCGCCAAGTTGATGGTAGTCGCTGTCCGTCATATCATTTATTTAGATTATTCGGACGTTTTTCAATTTCTATGGTTTCCCTCACAATCCTTGCTTGTAGATGGGTGCTTCTAGCGAGTGTTCTGGTGTTACCAAAATCTATGCTATGTCCTATCGCCACGAAGTGTTGTGCCAACGACACTTATTCTTTTCAAGTATAAAGTAATATCTACAGCAACTGTGAGTAAGGCTGTAAATGGAAATATGTGGATATTGACTGGTATTCGCGGTTGCTATGGATATAATCGTTTCAGGTGTTCAAGAATGTTAACTTAACATTTCTTTTTTAAACATTTAAAACCAATGCACATCCATAAAGAGTACAAATGTATGTCCGTTAAATTCCCAACTTTTCTCATTTTGGTTTACAAAATAACAACTTCAACTGATATATCTACTTATGTACATATGTTACATTGTCGAAGCAGAAATACAAACAACAAATTCAGTGTTATTCAATTGGTGTTCTGTGTGGTGCAAATCTCCCAGAGTGCGACGTCTAACATTATCTTGCTTCATAGATTCTACTGAGGATGGCAACTTAGTTGCCGAAATACGTATCTGGAGTTCTACACTCATCGAGGTGGTTAGTGTATTTTTATTTTTAACAAATTCAATAACAAATAAATATCCAATAAATATAAAATTGGATAGCTTATTTTAAATAAATCGAAACGCAATCATTAACAATTTAGGGAATTGCTTGTTTATCACGCGATTCTTCTTCCTTAAGGTTTGCACTTGTAGATTATCCTTGGTAATCGACTGGTATTCATTTTTAGAACATACAAGTGGACTTTCTTTCTTTAATGCTTCGCACTCATGGTTCTTCTCTGATTTCATCTTTTTTTTTGATCTTGGAGCCTGTAATCTGTCGTTATCAGAAGTCCAATCTCTGCAGCTTCAATTCCCTTTATAGATTTGATGTTAACGTCCATGTCTCTGAACCGTGCAGTAATACTAGGAAGCCATTCTTTTACAAAATTTTATTACCGTTTCTTTTTGTACGTTGTTTTTTCAAGAGTTCGAAATGCAATGTTCTACGAAAACAATTTTTTAAATAGTTTACACAACATCTCTTAACAAAATTAAACAGAAACATGAAATTTTATACTTTTTTGGAAAATAATCCATTCCAATGTTCGTTCTGAACCAATTTTTTTACAGTTTATAACGTATAATACTTTCTTCCGTTGTAGTCTTTACTCAAGATGGAACTTGTACAAATACATATTTAAAGCCATTTGGTTGTAAGAGGTGGTAAGGGCATTTAGTTAAGTACACATTTAAAGCTAAAAATTTTAAAGCTCCCATTATTTTGTCTTGATCATACTATACATTTATTTCATTCCAGCTTTATATTTTAACCTAAATTTATTTAAGAATGCAACGTGATCTGGATGTTTGATATAACAAGCAGTAGTATACGTAATTTTTGCTGCTACCCACTATAGAAAGTCACATTATTTCCACAACATAAAAAATGCCATTTCTTTCTTGGCAGACACCAAAGTGGAACTGTTCCTAAAAACCAGACAGTCATAAACATCATAGTTAACCACAGAAAGTTTTATAAATCACGAGCAGGTTGTAAATTATTCAAACCGTTCATTTTACTACACTGCCACCTCATGTTTATAACATAACGTATGTAAATTGCTTTGTTAAAATGACACTAATCTCGTCCGTCGGCCTATTCCGACTTTGTATATACATACGTACGTAATATCCGACAAGCGTTATTATTATTTCGTATTGTGTCTATTCTTATAATCCTTTATTACGCATTATGTCGGCGAGACATAATCTCTAGACGGGTCATTGTCGATGTCGTCTAGTCGAAGAAATTCGGGTCAGTAGTATATCGGGTTAGATTTTTCGCGAGTTTAGAAAAGCGGCGCGATTTGTCCAACAATACGAAAGCTAGAATAGGTATAATTAAGTGAATAGCGGCATGTGGTCGATATTAATGCGTCATATTTCAGATAATTGCGAGGAGGAATAGCTTCTGCGTTTCAATTTTAGCGAATAATAGAGATGCATTCGCCATACGATTACAGATGCTGTAATTCCTTACTCCATGTTTATTTACTAAAGTGTGTTGTACTGTAGGTCTCGTGTGTATCGATTACAAGAACAATAATACATGTAAAGTATGTGGGTTTAGCTATTACATCTTGTTGACTAACTGTATGCAAGGAATTTATTTGAAATTTATTAGATAAGCGACGCTGTGCTTTAAATTGTAAGCTGAGTATGCACTAATACAAAGAAGAACATTTTGCGCGCCTACGTAAAATTTCTATCTACACTACAAATATAATTACTGCTTGAATTGGTTTAGTATAATAGGTAATAATAATTCTTCGACGTAATGGTGCAAGTGTAAGAAACCGTAAATTTGATTATTAAGTTTGGAAAAAATATGCTCAAAGAATACATACTGTGCTTTTTTTGTAACGTTACACATAGGCATTTCTTACAGGTAACGTTAAGCGACATAGTAATAGGCAACTAGTTATACGTTAACACGCCGCTAGTGTAGATCTATGGCTAGGATTATTAATTAATTATCTCTAGCTAGCACGTTTTAAAAGATCTACTATAATTTTTTTAATGGAAAATTTCTAGCATTTTAAATCTACTACGAAACACGAAACTGTCAAAAATAAAGTATAGTAGAATTTGGTACGGACATATTATTTGTGTTGGCGAAACAGAGCTATGAAGAATTTAGTTATGTTTTTAACAAAGAAAGTGCAAATGTTCCACTTGGAATGAAGAAATTATTTTATTCTAGTGATTAATAAAGACAAACATAACAAAGGTCAAGTGTAATTTCACAGCAACTTTTGTAAGTGTCCTCCTTGTCTTTCAAGGCAATTCTTCGTCAAGTTCGTCCAAATTACGTATTTGCATGCAAAGAGAGCAATCGTTTGGATATAAATTAGCTGATCTTTTGAGGGTACTGCATTCGTGTCAGGTTTTGTGCTTGAGAATGTGTATGGGATAAATAACTAATGGATTCATGGAAAAGTAATTTAGTATTTTAAATGAATAAATGTGGGATAAAACCCGGAAGTTTTGAGTGTTGCCCTCACTATTTATTATCTACTATGAAGCTGTTAAAATATTACGATATAGTAAAGTTTGGTTATGTTTTTAATAAAGTGCAAAACTTCAACTGCAAATGAAAAAATGATTTTATTTTAATTGTTAATTAAGACAAACAACCCAAAGGTAAATGTAGCTTCGTCAGTAAAATGTGTTTCATTCAAAATTCCTACGTTTTCATTTAACAAATTAAACATTGTTTCGCAAAAATATGTTGGGTTTATGTTATCTTCCTCAAATAGCTCTTGGTGATTTGTATTTTGTAAGGCTTATAATTGAATTCTTTCACGGTTTTGTATATCGAACTGTATGATATTTCATAATGTTTGTCTACACCCAAAAGCGATCCTACATACCGTTCCTCTACATAACTTATGGTATTTAGATTCTGTTGAAACATGATTGGTTTTATTTATTTTTCTGCGAAAACAAAACCATGTGCTTTGGATTTGTTCAAAATATTCAGCATAGTTTTCGCACATGCTATAGGCCTTTAGAATAATTAACTGAGAATATGTCCCTCATCCGTCTGAAATTATTACTCTTCTGGTACCACGTTATCATTGCCACCTCTTCATCATAATTTAAATAAGTTTTCTACTTTTCATTAAAATGTATTTAATTTGTGATTAATATATGAATCAATAAAAAAAAATTATTAAATTAATAAAGAAATATTTGATACAAAGAATTGTTTTTTTTTACACTGACAACGCGTTAATGTATAACTGGTTGCCTACTATGCCACTTAACGTTACCTGTAGGAAGTACCTATTTGTAACGTTACAAAAAAAGGCTCTGTATGATATTAACATAATTTGCAATCCATGCTTAACTGCTTATTCATGGAAGGGTAACATAAAAAGAAACAAGGTTTCTTTACAACAGTCTAAGAAGGATGAATTTGAGATGCTCAAAGTTTCTCGTTTAAGTGATTCATTTAGTGCGGCATAATACTTTTAGCATGTTGGTGGTGTTATGTGTAAACATTGCATCATATTGAATTTTCGTTATAAATAATAATTTTGTGAATCAAGTTAAACAGAACTGCATGTTTATTTCATGTAATTATGTAAAAATAGTTCAAGGAACCTTGATTGCTTGCATGATTGCATTGTACGACATTGATCCTGGAGTTTTTTTCACTTCTTTGCACGTTGTGTGGCGTTTCTTTGGATGAAAACACTCACGTTAATAAAAAAAATTGATTTTTAATTCTACAATTAATGTTCTACAATTTATACACTACTATTGTTCTGGAAGATTTTATGCTTGTGGTCGTTTTATTCGCTTTTGAGTCTACTAGTTAACTAACGTTTTCAATCTTTGGAAGCGCAAAGGAAAGCCATTACATTATTCCGAAAAGTGGGGTTTGCGATGCTATATATAAATATATAAATGCATTTGTTTGCGACAACCCTAATCAACATTCCATTCCCAATTGTGGGAATTCCAAGTTGGGAAATACCAGTCATAATATTAAAAAGGTTCCAGGAATATACCTGAATCACTTAATTTGTATAGCAAGGTATTAAACTTATAATTGAATAGATATTCTAACATACCCAAATTACTTAAGATAAAAAAATAAGTATGATTGAATTAATTTAACATACGTTGTAATTCCGGGTTGTCGGAACAGTACATTTATACAAGTAAATGGCTGTTGAAGCTTCGAAGAGAGCGGTTGTATATTTCGAAACGGCTATTTCATTTTGACATATGTAGATATCAGTATAAAGAATTTGTTTGAGGTTATTATTGTAATATTTGCAAAATCGTGTGCACTTTTGTTATTTTGACCTATTGATTATAATATGCCGAGTGATTGAAAGATTTTGACTTACAATTACAGTTACAAGAACAACTTGGATGCCTAGGATAGAGTTTGCCTAGCTTTCTGTTAATTCTTGTGATGGGCTATGAAGGTTTTGATCCCAGAAGGCAATAATAATTTATACGATTTAAATTAAAAATAACAATTGCCTGCTAGACTTCGATCGTTCTTCTGACAGATAGGCGATTTAGCATTGATTTTCTATGAACTATGATCATATTTTAGAAGCAAAGGTTTCGCAAAGTTATTCTATTCCCTCCTAGCTATTGAATAGACTAGTTATTAATTCATTTTGAATAGAGATTTTACTACGGCCAATGTTCCCGTGTACCTTTCATATATATGTATTTACTTAAGGTATTGGTTAAATATTTAATGTTTAATGTTAACTTGTGTAGAAACTGTGCAGATATTGTTTCCCAATGAAAGTACATAATTATATTATAGTATTGCATGCTACAATTATTAATATTAGACTATTATCTTTAAATAGGTATTATTCAGTTCAGTGTATTTAATATAATTTATAACATTGTTTTAATTAAATACTTCCAATATTATTTAACAAAAACTAGTAGTTGGGTTTAATCGTCAGATACAGCACTTTTCTGTCATATATCACTAACTGCTACTAATAACAATTACGCAGAATCACTGCGTTGGCTACGTTCGAGTTCTATATAGTTATGAATCGCATTAAGCTGTTTATTAATGTTTAGATTGAATACTAAGCGGTGGAAGCAATGCTTTTTCCTCGTTGAGAGTTAAGAGGGCAACTTATCAACACAAATATCATCGAATTTAACAAACAATCTTGGCACTGTTTTTTTAAAGTTAAATCATGATGCTTTTAAAATGTTTAACCACCCCTTCAAAATAAAACCACAAGACCGTAAACACCCTGCATATACTTACTAGAAGGTAGTAAATTCATTGAAGCGATATTAGAGGACACACTTTCTTGAATTCAACCAAATACCTGCAGATTTAAGTGATAAAAAAATATGACAACATTGTCCATTGGATAAAATATATAGGACAGCCACTATTTCTTTCGGTTGAAATGTGCTAATAATATTCATTAAATTTATGCCAATACTATTCAAATCTGGCTGGCTTTGTGTTTGTATATGTTTTCATTAATTCTTTGATTGGTTTCTTTCTACCCTAATCGGTAGAAGGTTAACTTCTTCTGATTTACTATTCTACTTTATTGCTCGACAACAATTTCGCACACTGTTTACACAGCAGAAATTATTTATTTCTGTAGCTTTCGGGAAATTGCCTAATTCAGAGTCTTATTTTTCGAAATTACGTCCTGGCCAAGCAATAAATGAAGATGTGGTTCTATGGTATGTTCTATGTGGTGAAATAAAAACACGTATAAACGTTCAATCAATTTATACTTCATAAATATGCTAATGCACGTGACTGCTGGAAAATAGATGGTGTATTTAAGGAAGTCACTGCCCGCAAAATGTAATTCGTTAAGTACTACTTCTAGGTAATCGGAGGTTTATAAAGTAGTTTTCCACGTCTCCGACACAATGCACATGAGGTTGATCGTACACACTTATCCGGGATTTTGCGGTTATACATCTCCGACGGTAATTGCGATGAGTAAAATACGGATGTGTTCAATAATGCGTGGACATTCCTACCGAAGGTAATAATCGAACAATATCCAAGTGAGTCGGTATTGATCTATGTAATAATTCACTCAGATAAAAATATGTGCTTTTGTGTATTCCATGTAAGATTAGAAAAGAAATTAAGCAAGGACTGAATACAAGCGTGTGCAAATTTCCTCATTTTAGTGAATTCAAATCATTGGTTCGATTACGACTAAGGGAACTAAGGGAAATAAGTACTTAGTTATTACAAAGATAATGAATAATATTGTATATAATATATGTATGCAAAATTAGTTTTGAGGTATCTTATTCACAGAAGGATTTATATTGTTAAACCATGGCCAACTATTTTTGGTAGTTTACGTCTATTACTATTTTTCAGAAGTTTGCATCATTTTTAATCATTATGCGTAAATACAATGATTATGAACGGTTATGAACGTGAATTGTGTAAATTATTATAAAATAATGATATCACTGGATATAAATATGTGTTTACGCATCATTAGAGAGATATGCAGCTACGTCTTATATGGTGATTTTTTTATCTTATCTCACGCATTTAATATTCTCATAACTATTCTCACTCCTAGTATTACCTGTGTAAATGTCAGCCAATTAACAAGACTATAAATTTTTTGATTAGGTTAATGGTAGTTAGATGATACTAAGTCCATTAGCACGTATACGTAGTAGAGAACCTTTATATCGATATAAATTACCTGCGTATCCTCGCCGGTATAACTAATTGTAAGGCGGGTAGTGGAAGTTCGTCGATTCGGTAGCACTCGCTTGCAGTGCTATGTTAGTGATGAGAGGGTGTATGTTTTAGTCAATTTTTGTTGTTGTAGTTTATATCTAACATAATCATATTATGTACTATTACATACATCTCTTTGTTATTTATTTTCTTTAGGTAATAAGCGTTTTACGGAAAGAGGAAGAACGGCATTCCAGTAAGTGATCTCCTTTATAGTTCAATCTAAATATAGAGTTTATTTGTTTGTGAGTTTACATACATTTGGCAAACAAAGATCTAAATTTATCTGCGTCAGTGGGCAATTCAGATGGTGGCAGATAGTGCAGCTTTCGCGCTGCACTGTTGGCGAGTACATTTAATCGTCTTCTTTACCTTGACAGATTAACTCCGGGTTAGCGCAGTGGTAATATTGCTAGGCTTCTGTGGAGAAGTCGATGGTTCGATTCACTAATGGAGCGATCAATTTTCGGTTGGTCGCAGCGGGATGGTAGGTACCTAACCCCGGTACCCTTCAGTGTTGGGGACCAACATTAACAGTGCTGGCCTCTTACGGCGAGGAGAGGCAGTAACAAAGCCATAGAATTCACACCACACATGCACACAATACACATCTAATGTAAGGTGAGGAAATAGGCCTCAATGCCGAAGTATTAAATTTCTGCATTATACAAACAACAATATCAACAACCTTGACAGATTCCAGATGGACGTCATGTTAAATGGATCCGTTGGACATGTACACTTTGTTTCGGAACCTCTGGAGAATGCCGATGTTGGAGTTGCTGAAGGTGCTCTACGGTTGAATACTGTGCTCTAAGAATAGTTTTGATATTTGGTATATTTGGTTTAGTTTGAGACCAACTCCTTTCCTTTTGCAAATTATATGGCTTTTTCACATCAATCGTTGCATTGTCTTTACCCAATTTGAGTATTTAATAATCGGGATGGGGTAGGAGGTTCTTTAGTTAAACTTGCAGGCCGCTGTACCACACTTTATCAACAGCCAATGATATAATCTAAGTATTAAATATATTAATAAAATATAAATAAACTTTTAGGACCACACAATACATCTGATTATGTAGCAAGAGATGCTCCCACGCACGGACAGCTGTTTCGGGTTACTATACCCCCATCAGGGTACGACGGAAAGGTGCCTACCACTTGTAGTACCACTTGCAGTATCCCGTATCATCAAGTTCATGTTAGAATGCCACTGTAGAACCATAGAGGCATCTATCGTCCAGCAGGTCATTCATGGCATAATTTGCCGGTGACAGCAAAGCTCGCAACTGTAGAAACCTGCGTTCAAGCAACTTTTCAAGGGCTGGGGAAGTAGTTTGTCCGAAGTATTGTATTAGAGGTGAAAGTTATAAGTTTGTAAGGTGTTTGTGGTTGTTCTTGTAAGATTTTGCAGGAGATCAAGTTGAATTCAGGGGCTTTTTAAAGGTTGTTTTCTTTTATTATTTTATGTTTTACATCCTATACTATAAATTTGCATTGGGGCAAATCCATTTGGAATGGTACCTTTAGATAGGAAGTTATCTCATTCTTCCTAAATTAGTTATTTACATCTATCTGATTATTTTATCTTATAAGAATTTTTTTTTTCTTTTTCAACTACCAATTTTTATATGTATACATAGTTGGAGAATTTCTATTTTGCCCTTAGAGCAATTGTTTTATTTATTGAAACGATGTACTTTTGTTTTAAGATAGTTTAATTTACGTATATACGTATCGTTTAGTTTAAATTGTAAGGTGATCTGCAACTGGACAGGTTATTCTATATAATTAAATTAACATTTTAAGAATTTTAGAAATCGAGTGCTGCTCTTATTGGGTATAATACATTGTCAAACGTCTTCAGTTAGATAATACAGTAAACACACATACCTATACCTTGTTATAAGTTAAATATTGTGTCTTACTATATACTATTTAAGCTAAAGGAAATGCATAATTACTTGTATGCCTTATAATAAAATGTGTTATCGTTTGGTTCAAACAGTGCTTAATGCTTTCGTAGTGGGTGTGATCAAAATTAAATTTTATAGCCTACGTACAGTAAAGCAAGTATAAGCAAATTTCGTTTTTTTCTTTAATATATTCATTAACATAATTTGAAAAACGTCCATATAAGTAAACGCAAACCCAACAAACTTACTAAGAAGTGCATCCATCTTCTTTCTTATATTATTTTATATCGTTACTCATCCTTTCCGCATTCAATGGCACTTAGCGTAACCACTATAATCGTTATTACTAATTTTATCGCCACATTACGTACATCAGCATAACAGGAATAAGAAATCTTAAAGAAAAAGACTGAAACTGGAAGAAGCGGTTAAATACACGTCTAGGTATCGACAAAATTGCGCTGGTGGATGCTGTATCTGGTAATTTGTAGTTAATTAAAATAGTGTCTCGTTTTCAATTGGCGCTAATGCCATTAAAAACTGGACGATCGCTTTAGGTGGAAAATAAAATTACTGCACTTCTTTAGCTTCTCTGGATATATTTAGAACTTTTGCCTTGACTTTTTGCAATAAATGTTGCAATGGTGATATTGTGGCGCCATGAATTGTAACATACATATCTTTGCTTTTTTTCTTATTTTCTCTAGAATCACATGTTTAAGTATACAGTGCTGTAAATAAACTGTGTCAAATAGAAAAAAACTAATATTTATTATTTTATTATAATCGCTCGGATATGTCAAACGATTCATATTTATTGCTATTTTCCCCTATAGTTTTTCGATTCTTTTGAACACTCTTAATAATTCTGCGTGGTTTCTTGAATCATATTAACAGTCTACACCCAGACATTAAGTTCACTATGGAGGTAGAACACGATAGTTCCCTTCCTTTTCTGGATGTCTTCGTTATTTGAAAATCCGACGATAGATTATTCGTCCATTCCATATTGCTATGTTTCAAAATGCTAATAAATAAATTTAGCAATGAATTTTAAATAATAATAATAATTACAAACATAGGTTCTGTTGCACATGTCAAATTGACACGAGCCTGGCAGTTTCTGAAAGGTTAATAATTGACAATTGTTAAATTAATATTTTAGTGAC
>JARFOC010000464.1:276235-313691 GCA_031763485.1 Osmoderma eremita
AATCACATTGATATTGTCCCACTAGGTCTTTTGTGTTATTTGCTAACCTTTTTTGTATTAACGTAGATAGTATTTTGGACGCTGTGGTTAATAACGTTAAGCCTCTATAATTACTACTTATTTTTTGATCACCTTTCTTGTGTACCGTTACTATTTGTCCAATATCCCAATCCAGCGGCATCTTCTCTTCTATCCATATTTTTTTAATCAGTTGATATAGTTTCTCTTGCAGTACTTCCCCCCCATATTTAATAAATTCTATATTGATGTTTTCTTTTGCCGGCGCTTTACCATTACGACTTTTGCTGATAATTTCGTTTACCTCTTGTCTTGTTGGAATATCATTTACTTCTGACCCATTTATTTCATTTACTGTTTCTACTATTTCCATGTTGTCATATAACGGTTCTCTAAAGTATAATTTCCAGATTTCCTTGTATTGTTCATCATTTCCTACTAGCTCTCCGCGCTCATCTTTGATGCCTATTGTTTTACTTTTATATTAATTGGATAATTTTCCAGAGAACCTCATACAATTCAAATCTTTGAACTATAAAATTACATTGCCATAATTTGTATTCCACTACGAAAACATAAAACACAGTTCTCGCAGTTTCACGGAAAATAATGCATTATTATCTTCACGAATTCTGTGCATCTACACACCAAACAAAATATGTACTTTGCAAATGTTAGGTTAATGCCACAACCGCACATAAAGCATTGATATGTAATAACTGGCACAATCTCCTCATTTATCTAATATAAAGCGAAAACATGAAGAGCATGAATGCATATGAAAGAAAGCTAATAACAATGTTCACTCTTCTGTCACCATTACCAGTGCAATAACAAAAAGTAAATAAATTCACCAAATCTGGTGGTATAAAGGTGCTGCCAACTATGTTACACATTTGATTTAGTGGAATAAAAGATCTCTTCCGTCAAATAGGAAAGAGATAGCGAAGGAGGGTAGAAACTGAAGAATTCTGCGTGCACATCTTGTTGGTTATCTCTGGGGACTTTTGACCTGCATTGTACAAGCCTAACATGTTCACGAAAACCGTCGAAATTAGTTCTTTATATCTTCCTTCCTTTGTGGTCGAGCGCCGTACATAAGAGTCTTAAGTACAGCTGTTTATTATTAATTCCATTCCCGATGTCGAAAGCGCAACCCATTTTTCATTGTTGCTAATATTGCGGCGATAATCTGCACATTCTTTATACCTCCTTACGTTTTTATTTTTCCCATGAAGTCATAACTTACGTACGCGCATAAGGATGCGTAGTTAGCGGAGATTCTTTCTTTGTTGCCGCAACACTTTGTCTCTCATCGATATATCACAATTAAGGCTTTTGTGTCAGCATCATTTTTTTCTTTTCTTCTTCTTCAAACTGATTGCACTCGAGGCGAACACTTAAATTCCTTGTTGTTTGCAGATATGCATACTCATACACGTGTATCTTGTTTGTATACTTCAGCAATAGCATTTTGAAGTGCAACATATTTGCAGGGAAATATCTGAATACTTACTAGCGGTTATAACATTAACACCTTGTAATAGGTATGTATACATAACTAAGTAGGTATCAAAGAGGTTTTCACGAGCTGGAGAATTTTACTTTTCTACTTTCCTTGTTAAGTCGTATCTTTGCGCAATAAGTACCTTGGCTACGTATTGTGTTTGATGTTTTAATAATCAGTTTATGCATCTCGTTTTAAAGCAAACGTTTTCATACGAGTAACATAATGAGCTACCGTTCCTACCAAGTAATTAGCACGGCTTAAATATTTTTAAAGTTATTTTAAGCTGTATGTGAATCGTGAAAACCCTGCAACATGTCAAATGCAACAGTTTCTGATTCTTATATCCTTTTTCTAATATATACCGTGAAAGTACAATAAATACAAATAATATTAATGTTAAACTATTTGTTGTTATGTAAACTATTCGGAGATGTGTTTCCTAAACAATATTTGAATATGTTTCCATTCTGCATTGTACATACAGTCGAAATCACGAAAGATGGACACTAAGTACGTCACAGACATTTTTGGGTATGAATGAAGCCGTTACGATAACTCTTTCTGTTTAAATGACACCATGGCCTACTATGACTTTACTTTAAAAAAACTGCAAGTTTGTATTATATTTCCAAAATAAATAGTGCCATGGATTTTTAAATGACACATAATAACTGTTCTAGAAACAGTATTCACCTTTATTTTTTAGGCAGAACCTTACTTCCGTCTTTCAAATTTAATAATCCGCAAATTAATAAAATATAATATTCAATAATATCCCAAATACTTACCATATAATAAATAATAATATATTTAAATCTTTTGGGGAAATAATTTTGAGGCAAATCGGTTTAACCCGATTTTTTATGGTGACCGACTCGATATGCATGTCGCTGTTGGCACTATGTAATAACAACTCGATAGTAATACGGAACAACACTGCGATAACGACCTTAGATTATGGTTGTAATATAGTCGATTTTCGCTGGGTCCCTGTTATCTTTTCCAATAAAATTTACATAGGAATGAGAATTTTACCGTAAGGAAATGAGCAAACTCATCATGATATGACCTGTCGTAAAAATGAGATGCCTTTTATTGGCAATAGTACAAGCTAGAGCATATAAGACGGCGTGGCGTCTACTCTGTCCACTTTATCTCCATTCAATCGCGCCAACACGGAGCGAGATGTAAATATGACCAAGCGAAAAAACTTAGCAAGGAGAGCACAGTTATTTGACCTCTAATTGAAACGAATGTGTAGACAGAAAGGACGTGCAACAGCAACAAGTGTTGAAGTGAAAAATAAAGATTTTGATTTACGCAACTAATGTGTGTTAATAAGATTGGTTTAAGGATCGGCTAATTAGACCAACATTATAGGCGTTAATAATGCAGAATGTGGATTAGATGACTTGAAAGCAATTTAGAGAAGACTTAAACGCAAGATATTTTCTTGTGGCGCAATGTGAGCAAGCATTACTGAAAATACTTCGTTTTACATCCAATCGCCTAAATACCAACTTACGATGAGCCAGAAAAGCATCCAGGTATGCTGGCAAAGAGGCTGCTGAAATACTGAAACCGTGCGCATTTCGAAACCGTCCAATTGGATGGCCGGAAATGCTCATAACACGAATCAAATGACGAAAATAATAAACATTTGTGCATGGACTATTAAAGAATGAAACTTAGCAAAATAAAAAGAGCATATACCATGTAATCGGCACGCAGGACTTTTTGTTTTTATAGCAGGTGAATCTTACTTTACTTTATTGAAAGGACAATTGCATCTTTTATAAAATCACATATAGCTGCAAAAAGTGTTACATTGTCATTCGATACTTTTCTTGTATTATTCAGAAAATCTAAAATGTGTCTGTTCATAATTTGTGTTGGAAAAAACATTACATACACATAAACACATTGAAATTGAATTTGATATTGCTACCACCACTCGATCTATGTGTGGATCCTCGCCAGCACACCTATGACCAGAGGGAGGTAGCAATTCTTACGTCGAGCGCGTATATATTGAATATTAACGGATGATGTTGCTAATGAGAGACAAATTAATCATTTATTCTCTCACTGCAAGGTGTGACGCTCTTTTGCTATTTTTAAAACTACAAATTCGAACAATAATTATTGCTTCATTTTTCTCAGTATACCAGGCGCGTCTATCGTCGTCTAAAGACCTGACTTCACTAACCATTCGATTTTTTTTCTCGGAAAATAGTTACCACTGTTGTTTATTTCTTTTGATGCTTCATTGTGGACTTAATAAATTCTTCAGTCAATCAGGTTATCTGAAATGTCAGTGGAAAAACACTGAATTCTTCGTTGAAACATTGTAGTAAAGAGATGGCCTATATTTGTCTTATTCTTGTTTTCTAATTGGTTTGTTATTTTTGAGGGCAACGGATGCTACTTGCAGCCTTCATTATTTTCAACTTAATGGACCTAAATTAAATGACAAACTTGATTATTCTAAAGCATTTATGTATGTATATGTGAAAAAGCAGTTTCAGTATTATAAAACAAAACGAACATTTAACTTAACGTGCAATGCATTCATTGTGTTACTGACTTAATACTGTACAGCAATATCTTCGTAATGCACATTTGTATTACGTCAATAAGGAGCTCGTAATCTGTGAACGTTATTAAATGTTATAGCAGAGATATGAGTTAAGTCCCTTTTGGTGAACAAGAGAAATGACTTTGGTCCACATTACATTATATGTACCGTTTCAGCCATTGCCCTCGATTTCGCCTTGGCTTATAATAGATAAAGACCAGTTAGAATAAAAAGTAAACTCATGAAATTACTCTTGAAACCATATCGGCGGCAACGAGCGTCTATCCATCCATCCTCTCACTGCTATATTTTCTGTAGAGATCCTATCGCTTTTATGGTTGTTAGTTTTGCAACGACTAAAGGCGAAGAAGGTAATCTAGACCGCCGACTATACAATAGGGAAAAATGGGCCGAACCTTTTGATTTACTTTGTTCTTGCCGGACACAACAGTATATTCTAATTTTTCTTATTTCTTTGTTTTTGCAGAAAATACTCAGGCAATCTGTGGTTAGCGTCCATATCGAAGTGAGACCCAAGTATCTAATACCGGACACAAATTGTTTCATAGACTATCTGGACATGATTAAAAGTATAGCATCGGCGCATGTATACACCCTAATGGTACCCTTAGTCGGTAAGTAATGTCGGAAAATTAGCGCACTTATCTTTTCCCATAGCCGATTTACCGAGACGTCCTGCTATCTTTCCCATGATGTGGTTATTACATTTTGTCTATGCGCACTACTTAATAGTCGGTAATGAATATCGTCAAAGAGTGCGTCGCGCATATCGTGGCCCGTATTGCTTTTGTTTTTGCGTTCGGCGTAAAAGGGAAGATGGACGTGGACACGGCGTACAGTCGCCGATAAGATCTTGGCAATATAAAACGGTTTCCAAGACGTTACCGAGCCGCACTGTTTGCAAAAACTTAATTTTATTTCTGATTGAAATTAATCTGAAATTGCCATCGGGATCGTTCCTGTCACGCGTGATATACTTTTAATATTACTACGTACGATACAATCGACCATATTAGTCACAGAAGCTGAGATGTAATGTTTCTGAATGGTATTTTCTTCTTTGCAGACAGCGTACTCTGTACATAGATAATAAATCTTTGTGTCTATTTTTAATTTCAAGAATAAAAATAATAAATTTACTTTATATTATCGGATAACAGGAATCCAAACAAATATTTTTATCTTAGAAATATTGCTAAAAAATATAAATATAATACATATATTTATATTTTTTTTATATCTGAATTATATTATATAAGTTAATGAGTTGGCTTATGGGTTAAATGGATCTACAATGGCGTGAAGTAAGATATAGTATATAAGAAGTCATCATTGTCGTTGCATGCCTGTTGGGAGTTTCTTTTCAACCTCCTATTATTAGGTGAATCCAGTAGATGGCGCAATAGAGTATTCATTTGTCCTTATAGTTTGACGTGACACTTTATGCTGCTACTCTTGATTACGTCATTAGCCCTCAATCACTACGCTCTATAAAAATCACATAGTTACTACGTGCCGGTATCACATATCGGCAAAAGAGTTGCTTACTAGTGCGTAATAAAATATGTGTTGTAAATGTAAATATAATTTTTTAAATAAAAATGCACATCAAAAAGAAACCAGAAAGTTCGCAAATTAGGATATTATTCGAGAAAAAGCGGAACTACTAGTCTTTTACTTTAGTCACACAATTTTTGCACAATTTCACAGTGTTCGAGACAGATTGGTTTACAACATTCTCGAAATACATAGAATGTCCTCTTTATTGCTCTTGGACAACAATAGCATGTTTTCTTGGTTTTTAAGCGCTCATCCAAAGGTGGTATTTGTTCTTCCAGTCCTTCAACTATGCCAAGCAACGCATATAGACGAATTTTTAGATCACTAGATTTGCATGTTCGATAGCTTCGTTCCCAGTGAGGTCTACATAATTTTTTAGCTAGTTCTTTTAAATACTCTAAGCGATTAATGGTTTTAGATCTCTCGTAGTGTTGAAGCATCGTGTCCCAATAACTTAGCAGGGCCCCGTAATTCAGGCAAAGAAATATCTAAATTGTGCTTTGCTGTGCGAACAGTTTTTACCGATCGTTCTTGGCACCATTTACATTTATTACATCCATAAACATACCGTTGACTTCTGATCGTCGCCTGCAGAGAGCGATTGATGGAATTCAGTCGTGGGTCGGACCACTAACGCAAATATGTCGATCACGGTTCGCTTCAGAAAAAAACGTGTGGTTCCGGATGGAAATATTAAGATTAATGGCGAGAGTCTCCCTTGGAACACCCAGGTTAAATACCTGGGATTCACCCTCGATACAGGGTTAACTTTTCGTCAGCATGTCAGCTCGGTCCGATCAAGATATCAGGCCGCGAAGACCAAACTTATGCCACTACTAACTAGGGGAAGCAATCTTGATATCAGATCTAAACTGATTCTGTTTACCGTGTGCCCGAGACCCATCCTGACATACGAGGTGCTCATCTTATGCACCATGGCCACAACTCACTTCACCACATTGGAGGTACTTCAAAATAAAGTATTACGTCTATCGTTGGTGCCCCATGGATGGTGAAAAATCAGCAACTTCGAGACGACCTCGGCGTCCCGGAAGTAGCTTAGGGCAGGCGCTTCGAATAACTCGTTGAGCCTCAAGACAGACCGCCTCCTAAAGTGGCTGTTAACCGCATTCAGAATATTATTATCTTACATGCGGGGAGAACATGAAATCTGAATCGAGGTGAATACATTACACCAAACCCGCCAATATAATCTGTCCCGACTTAACTGAGCAAAAGCTTCATTCGAACTATAGCGGGATCGGTGCCACCCGCCCTAATACAAGTTAATGGTGCCCAAGAGACCACAGTCAGTCTGCCTTGTACCATCTCTTCTAAAAAATAACTGTCAAACCTCTCTCCAAACTCTTCCTCCTGCTCTGATACTGAAGTCTCTGAGTCAGCGTTGTCATCTTGTGTTTCTTGTAAATCATTTTCGTCGTCATCTATATATTGTGTGTGCCATTCTTCAAATCTAAGACCCTCATTGCCGATGGACCAGTTCTATGTGAATTTTTTTCAAAAATCTACAATCGATAATATTGAAACTAAATATGTTACTATAAAAAGTAATATTTTCCTTATTATTCATTAGTATTATTTAGTTGCAAGTTTAAATTTGTGATGTATATACTACAAGTCGGTATCTGATAACGCACACCCTGATATCTAGAGATGCAAAGTGTGCAGAAAGTCACCAATAACTGAATTAATACATCTAACAATACTATGCAGGTAGAGAGCTGCACATGTCTCTGCCACATATGCACTTTAAAATAATAGCTGCCAAATCTCTGTGCCGGTATCTGATACCACGTAGCGATTGAGGGTTAACATGTGGTCTCTGAAAATCTTAGTTTTGGGGTTCGATTTGATATGTACCTGAGTGCATCGTATTTTCAATTTGTATTAACGTATGCATGGTCATAAGTAAGACGTTTTGGGCCGTTGCGAAGATACTAGCGCTTCGTACGACGTCGTATGGCTTCCGTGCGGTTAGAGTGACATAACGACGGCGCACGAATCATTTCTGTCTTGGCTACTGCCTACCCAAAACGTCACCATCGGTTGCGGCTAATGATAGGATGCATAACATATACATACCTACATGCGTACATTTACAAGCAAAGCAACATTAGAATTGCTGGCACGCGTCCAATCGCAGAGATTCGATTGTCAATTATCGAATGTCCGCTTGACGCTCGGATAATAAATCATATTTATTGCGAAGACAGACCTGTAAATACATGTCACGGCGCTATTATCAATGTGAACACGTGCATATGTATTTGTATACATTTGTTGTACAACAATCTAAACCTGTATAGCAAGCGATTATGTGTTCATTCCAGCGTCCGCTATAGATACTTCTCTTTAGTGCAACGACCGGATGTCTTCTTTTGTGTAATCCTTTACCGTTATTGGAATTTTCTTTTGATTGTTTGTAAGGTCTTCTTAAAATCTTGTTGGAAATACATAATACTTCTTTCGTTCCAGAATAAGTGTATATCTTTTCGTTAGATTAAAAGGTATTAAAAGAGAGTCAAAGAAGGTGTTTCGCGATGTCTTGATATGGCTGTATTAAACATGAGAGAATTTGATGTATCGTGTAGATTATGCAAAATTTGGAGTTGAGCTGTAAAATGCTCGAATCTGCATCTAAAGTAGCCGAGGTAAGGTCTCAAAGAAAGGTTAATTGAAATGATTATAAACTAACCCCACTGGGCATTACAAAAAAAGATCATTGTATTGATGCTCAACGTTCACCTAATAATTTTTAGTATGTAAGCTTATAAAGTGGACACATATATGAAACGGAGGGAGTAACAATTTTTATTTACCACAAGCAGCTTTATTGGTATTGGACAAGATAAGTTTCGGAATTTGATTTCCTTTTTTTTTCATCATCATATAGAATTCATCCGCCAGTAAATCGAAGGTTTCAACATTAATTTCACACACAACGCATCCCAATCCGTGACAACGCCCCGTGACGTTAAGCCTAATACGGATTAATCGTTACATCCATCTCTCGGTCTACAACGGAAAATTCCCGCCTGTCGTAAAAGTACTTGGTGCATCTCCGGAACGAAATTGGTAGCAGACAACGATAGTAGCAGCGATGAGGGAAAATCTCACGACAAACGAGTCGTAGAGTCCATTTGTTCTTTGTCATCTTTATGTACGTTTCTATGTACGGCCTTCATGTACCGTTTCCACCGTCTTTTCTTCGTGAGCGAGTCCGTACAATCGAACAATATTAAATATATGAATACGTTGCGTACCCGGTATAACTGTGATGCTATACATACATGCGTACGGGGACTTGATTCTCCTGTACATCCAACGGGACCGGTCATATCTCAATGGTATTAAATTGGATATATTTCACTATCAACCGGGGGCCCGTTAATTAGACAAAGCATTTTATATATTCCAGCTTTAAGGTAGATAATCCGGGAAATAAATACGAGGACATGCGAACGTAATAGGGCTATTTCTTGTGTGTATAACCATGCGAATAGTAACTTTAGGTATATAGACATGTTAAAGGTAAAGATACACAGATATTGCATATACACCACAAATACAATGGTAAAAGGTATAATAAATATGTTTTCACGTAAAATTGGTCATTGCTTTACGGTTATGTTGGTACAACTTGGTAAACTCCGCGGCACGTATATACATATGTACAACATACATACATACGTAAATATTTCACCGTATTCTATGTATAAATATTTTACATACTTATATGCACGTATTGCCTTCCCGATACTTGCTGTATATGTGTGTGTACACTACACAGAGCATTTAGGTTTGAATCGAATGAGTTATTAGCAACATAAATATTAGAACTAAAATTCTATAGACCGCAATAGCATAAACTGTTACGTGTTTCAATTACCTACGGCTGTGAATTTTATTCAGAGTATATATAATAATATCGTGGTTCCGATTGTACCGTTAAAATAAACAACCAAATGAAGTATAATTTCGAAACGGTTTGTCTGGGTTCATTGTCGTGTAAAGGAATATAGCGTTTTGGAAAGTGTACAAAAGTAAAAACGACACCTTTGAATCGGTCAGTGGAACGGGTGAGCACTTTTAGGAGCTTTTGAAAGCAATCAAACATAAATTTCTTGGTATAAGTGTTTTTGGTTTCGATGTTTTCGTAGAAAATAATGCACATATTACAATATATATTTATAGAAATATGACTGTCATATTTTGTTGTATGTATGAAACAAAATAAACATTGAGAATAAATTGAAAAGATATAATATTGTCTTTTGATCTTTACGTAGATAATAAAAAATTATAAAACGTCATACTAAAATGCATAAGCGGTAATAACTTCAGTCATTTCAAGTGTAAAATTACATACAGTCGTTGATTAGATACATATTTATTCCACGTACATGACGCCTATGTAAAGCAACCACAGATTACATATAATAAGCAAACAAAAAACTGATATACAACACTAGTAAAAGGCATAATTACTTATGGAACTGATGTCTCTCAAAGCAGCAACAGAAAGAACATTAAAGCCAACTGAAATGTATTCCTGGAGACGGACGGCCGGAATATCTATAAGGGATAGCCGATAACCGACTTTCATCGCTGATGCGTCGCCGATTTCACTGGGAATCCTCCCAATCAATTTTATCGGTTAATTGTCTTGGCAGTTTTGATGTTTCTTATGTTAAGCGGTTCTTGGAATATACGCAGTTATTTTAGCGGAACGGACACTTTATGTATTGTGCGAGCGTAAAGTGCACTGCATTACCAACCTTATTGCATTTGTCTCAGTGGCTCGTGTCCTGACCGGTGTCCCCTAGATGGTGTTATATCGTGACGCATACAACCAATTGGGACGATTCGCAATGAGACCGGTGACATATCAATGTGGGTTTTAACATTCGAAAGGATGCTGACGACGCCTGTTAGGCAGGCACGAGCCCGTCCTCAATGCTTGCACTCCCTTAGTTGCTCTTGCTAGTATGGTGATTCCAGCAATAAAAACCATGAGCTCGTAACGGCATTTAAAACATCTTTAAGTTTAACTTCCTCAAATGATTTTTTGAGAGGAATGAGAGGTTTATTGAATTCTAATGATTTTTCAATTATTTGTCGTAATATACTATTGCATCAACTGTCTATCCGTGCTGTTCTTCACTCACTGCTAATCGGGTTGCATTGATGTGGTGGGGATGGTTCTTATTTATTTTTTTGTAGATAGGCGCTGTGAGGCCTTGATTCATTTTTCTGGAATTCTTCGACTCTAAATAATTCTCTATAGTAGTAGAACGGCCATCAAAGCGTTTTCAAATATCGAACTGCCATATTTCAGCATTTCGTTGTTGATGCCATTAGGTCTAGGAGGTTCCTTATTTTTTAGTTTCTTTATTGTTTCGTCTGCTTCCCCTGCTGGGTTGTCTTCGGCTGGAGACTCTTCTGTTGGTTGATCATTTTCTTGGATTTTCTTGTTGTTACAGTATTGCATATGTGAAAATAAAACTTCAGGAATGCAACACAAGTATTTATAAGAAATTAAAGAAACTGTTTCGATTAGCTAACTTATCACTAATCAACTCATAAGCCTGTGAAAATTTTAGCTGTTCGTTTAATGTATAATGCAACTAATTTTATACTGTTTTTTTTTTGTATTTCCAGTGGACTAATATTAAAAATTATAATTAAAGTCTTGATAATCATTTTTCTTAACTGGCTGTAAAATGCTAAACTGAGATTTACCTTCGATCCATACAAAGTTAATCAAAATTCATCTGGTTAAAAATTATCAACTTTAAGGATTCGAAATGCGTCGGTTTGCAACGTGAAATACACAAAAAATACAGCTGCTCCAAATAAAGTAGAAATATATTGCTTCAAACAGCATTGATGTAATCTACTTTGAAAATCTTATTTTTCATTCCTAACATTACCTTCTCTGTTTGATTTTCCTTTTCCATAAATTAACATACAGCCAACATATTTGGTTGCATGTTAACGCATTTAGAATTTTTTATGTAATAAAAGTAAACAGTTTTACTTACTTTTCTTACTAGTTTTTGGCCGAATCCACAATGAATCTAAGGAAGGAGTTGTTGGTATGAAGGTTTTCGGAATTGAAACTGAAATCTTCTGTAGGTCATCAGAAGGTTTACGACTCTAAAGCGGTTAAAACGTCGAGTTATTGTAGTCTTCTGAAACTACTTTCTCTCCTGAAGAAGTAGTGGTGAAATGTTTATCTCCCTCTTACATCATTTATTTTAATTTTTATGTGATTTTTATGTAACATGTTACGATTCAATCCTGGAAGCCTTCATAATGGATATTCCGGCCTTCGACAACATTTAAGAAGAGTTTGTGAAATGTTTGCCGTTTAGCATTTAACACGGATCCCCTTTTCCGTATTCTGTTGCAGTTTTAAATGAATTAGAAGGCCTCGCAAAAGGAGGACGTAGTCCTGCACCAATGGCACGCGCAACGCCAAACCCTGAGCATATGGTGATGGTTGCGGAATCAGCGAAATATGCTTTAGATTTTGTAGCCGTCAAAAATACTAGCGTCAAGTGTATTACTACCAAGGGCACCATATTGACCTCTTCAACATTTACTGTGGAAGACGATTCGGTGACGGACGCTGCGCTGAAAAACGATGACAAGATCTTAGCGTCGTGTTTGGCATTCTGCAGGCCGAGTAAAGATCAACATGGTGAAGGTAAAAGTACCACCGTTTTGTTAACGTGTTCTACTATGCTGAATTTTTGTATTTACTGATATAGGCGAACCTAGAAAATTGTATAGGGAAGTAGTTTTACTAACAGATGATAGGAATCTGCGCGTGAAAGCGTTGGCGAGAGATGTTCCAGTTCGAGAATTGCCCGACTTCATACAATGGGCAGGGCTGGGATGAATAGTGACCTCACGATAGAACCAACAAGCAGGAAGATGACTAACGGCGAAGCAAGTGTTAAGTCACCAAGGCAGGTATATATCCCCAGTATTTTTTTAAGCTTTACCGAATAACTAGTAAAAGTAAAAACCGTCGACCCATAGACTATCGATAACTAACCTCTGTTGCTTTGGTATCAACTCTTGTTAGTAACCAATTAAACCAATTAAAAACGAGTTGATTAATTTATTAAAAGACACCACTAATACCTTTCTTTTTAATTTCAGATTAAAATTAAAATCAATCCAACACTCAAATTTACGTGATTTTACGTAGTTGTTGTTAGTCCAAAAGTCCAAGATTTTACGACGAGTCAAAAATCGGGTGTAGTTGTTCATAGTCTTATTTTTCGTTCATTTAAGTTTTTGCAGTTTCTTTTTTGTGTATGTTCAAAATTTCTAAAACAAGTAAATGACCACACCGTTCACGTGTCTTAAATGCAAAACAAGTTGTCTTCTACTGAACGACATGTCAAAACATGTGAATGAGCATTCCCACAGATTGATCGCCTCTATCGCCAACCAGAAAAAAATTCAAACAATTAGATCTCATGGACGTTCAAAGCATTATATTATACGTCAAATCAGTTAACTGTTAGTATAACGAGCATAACAGCGTACATATCCGAACCAACAGTGGAATAATAGCAGGAAAATCAAAAATAAGTTACTATACAATACAATATAATTGCAGCCAATATTACATACATACAAGAGATTTAACGTAATATTTATTAATTGTTATTATATTACTAATTATAATTATACAAGCAGGTTTTTCTCTATTATATTATAAATTTGTAATTTTGGTTTTTACTGACAATGACAATGAATCATGTCGTAGTGTATGATGATTGTACTTATAATTATTTTTCTTCCCTTGTTTTATTTTACATTATTTATTTGTGCCATTTTTTATTTTTCGGATCGATGGCAGTTTACATAGGTGTTTACAATTATATTACTACTATTAATATTATTATCATATCAATTATATTATTTAGATTATAACATTTACAAGTATAGATTTGTTATTATGTACTGCAATTGTTTTTGCTCAGGAATCTTGTTCATCTTTATTGAGGAAGTGATTTTAAAAGAAAAATGTAAATAAAGAACATTTATTGTACAATTCTTCCCTACTTCTTTTTATCTAAATTAACTAACCAGTGTTAAGTAAAGAAATATGAAAAAGAAATTTGTATCGCCCCCTCACAATTTGCCTATCCTGGATTCCATGCACCTTATTCATCGTGATGAACTGGCCCAACGCAATAACCTTTCGAGCAGCCAGAACGGAGGAAAAGGAGGAACACGATAAAAATGCGAGGTAAGCATGCATGATGATTCATCAATGGGGGGACTGTATCTTAACTCATGCGGTGAACTCAAAATTCCGAGAAGAGTTACGGAATCCAGTTTTATTTACGTTCACGACCTGGGTTTAGGTTTTTTGTGTTCTTGTTTGGATGATGCAAAACGATTTCGTGCCTCGGGTTCGACCATAAAACACTAATTATAATTTCGGTGGGTTACGAAAGAAAGAATAACAAAACAAAACGTAAAAAGAAGTGCAAATTTTTCTGCTCGTCTGTGGTTAGGATAAGCCAACAATTACCCTAAAGCAAATAGAATTTGCCACTGAGCTGTGCTTGAATTATTCTATACATTTTTTTTTTCGTAAGCCTTTGCAGGAAATTACCTTGAATATGTTATTATGACGAGTATTAGACGATCACGATCCGGTTGATTCCTAGAATTAGTCTGCTTTTGTGTCTTGCGTACAAAAAGTGCGAAAAGAAATATTCAAGGATAAATCATTGGAATACACCGGTACTAAATATATGTAAATAAATATAACTTCTTAAAGTATGACCATTCAAAAAAATATTAAGGTAAGCTGATACAAGAGCGTGTGAAGAAGTAAAGAAATTTAAAACCGTCCGTATTATTTTTGATTTGTTTCTTGAAGACTTGGTTCTTCATTTTTTTTCTGGATGAATTAATGATGCATGGAAAAAGAACGAAGAGCCTTTGAGCTTTTCAAATGTCACGGCGTAATTACTAAAATTAGTGTTAAAAGAAAAAAAATTATATTCATATTATGCAAATATTTTTGATTTATAGAGTTGCATTTGTTACTACATATAACTTTCTAGATATCCTTAGGAGTACACTGTATTAACTTCTTGATTTAAGCTCTGTTACATTATATTTTATATTTTTTGATTTGGTTTTTGTTATGTTAGGGCAAAATAAAAATATACACAATTATAATCATTATATAATATTAAATGGCCGTAGTGATCAAGTGGTTTGGTGACTAGACTACTAATTTAAAGGTACTGGGTTCGATACCTGGTCTTGCCTATAACCACTGGCGTTTTTCGGCCCCTTTTAGATTTAGGCTTTAAAAAATTAGTACTTCGAAGTCAAATTCTGAGATGATATAGGCAGTCGGCTCGTAGCGCTTGCCACGTTGCAACTCTGGAGTTCCAAAAAGGTTAAGGATGGCAGACCACATCCTGCGATTCCCCAAGGGCCTTAAAGCCTAACATAAAATTTCTATACGTCAGTCTAATAGAAGCTGGAATTAGCATATATGTATGTGAATGAAACAGCGTAGATTATTAGTTGAACCTAATTTGAAAAAGTCTATTGCCCTATAGTAACATATACCATTATTATATATTATCATTATATCGCACTGCTTTGTATCCAATCTTTGGCCACATTTAAATAATATCTGGTAGTGTAGCCATACGAAATTTCCAGTAGAACCTTTAAAACAGGCCAATAATACTTGGTTATAGTACCAAGCATCCCACTTTTCCTCATATCTTAATGGACATGTTACTTTAATCTATGGCCTTGACCAAAAGTATTGGGTGTAAGTAGTAATAATGCGCCATGCCACAAATCCGTATGAGTAATGAAATAATTTGAACAAAAATTGCGTTGACCTTTTGGAGCAGCCTGTACAGATCTCAAAAGAACATCCATAGGGCATACCGAAGTGGATCCGGAAACACACGATATCTTCGAAAGAGGACCTTAAAGGTATCACCGGCAAGAATGGGCGTCATAGTAGCGAGGAGTAGGAGGAAGAACAAGAAACTGATTTGTTCTATCCCGAAATACGAGGGATGTTCGGTTACCAAGGTACGTTTGCGCGACACACCGCCTACGCCGCTCCGATCAGGTTGAAACTTGCAGGTATTTTCGATGTGCATATGTATTGCATAGGTGGCTATTGTCATTGCCTTAGGTTCAGTATAACGTGTGTAGTAACAGCTGCACAATGTCAGTTCCGATCGAAACATACTCCAAGTTTGAGGTGCGAGTGGTCATTAATTTTTTGCGTGCAAATAATGAAACACCTACCGAAATTCATTTAAAAAAATACTGAAGACTTACGGAGACGGCGTTATGAGTCGAAAACAAGTTAGTGTTTAATGTAAATAGTTTAAAAGTGGGCGCACAGCTCTGAAGGATGATGCCGAAGGTGTGCGAAAAAAACCATCGCACATTTTACGAAGAGGGTTTACAGAATGTTGCGCCTCACTGCGATAAGTGCCTTAACATTGGCGCCGATTATGTTGAAAAGTAGCTAATAGTTCACACTTTTACTTAGTGTATGTTTGATTTTTATAAATAAAGTAGTGTGTCTGTAATTCACAAATGTGCCTTAGTAACCGGACATCCCTCGTAAACAGCTGTCGTCATAAAAACCAACATTGGTCTAACAAAAATTAATTAAAAGTATTTTTTATTAGCTACACGCTCACTATATATATACTTTTTTCAATCTAAATCACAATAAAAAATATTGACATCTTTATAGTGCGCCCAATAGTTTTGAGCAAGACTATTTATTGTGTTATGTCTACTAGGAGAACTTCGTTTGTAGTTTGACAAACCGAACACACAAGCACAACCATTAAAACTCGTCAATAAGAATACCATTAAAAAAACTCGATTTCCAAAAAAAAAGTTTTCTGTAATCGATCGAATATTTTACTTTCGAACCGCTATCTTTGCGAAAACACAATTGAAATTGACCAAACGTTGACAAACGACTACCGTACGACCGACGATCAACTGTTAGTTTCTACGAATATCGATTGCTACGATTAAAAAAAAAACGCGCCTTCGCTCTTCGCGCGTTCGGATAGACTTGTGAAATACTGTTATTGGGGGTTATCGTATTAAGAGAAAAAGATCCATTACAAATATATGTAAGTAGTTGCGCCTCTTTTACGTTCTACTATTGAGAAAAACAGTTAAGTTAATGAATTGTTTAGGGAAAGTAAAAATCTAATAATCCAATAAAATAATTAATAAGATCCAAAACAAATTTGATGTAATATATTTCTTTTGGTAACTTCAGCTTTATAGATCATTAAACTAACAATTAATAAATGTTACGTAAATGTGTTACCTTCAAAAAAACAAAGCATTTCTTTACTAGATTGAAACACAAACTTATTGTTAGGTAATGAGAGTAATAATTTTGTTGGAAGTTGAAAGATTTTTTTCAGTAAGCTCTCATTTACTTTTTAAAATGTACTGTTTATATATTTTCCGCAACCATAACGCCTTGCCAAGCCCTGACTGTATTGCTTCCCACTTAATGGAAGTTGTCTACTTAATTGCACACGCTCGGCTACATATTTAAAACCCAATCTACGGCAAGGAGACGGATGCAACGTCCAAAGAGGTTGTAATTATAATTGCACGATTCCTTCTTTGGGGTTTTCCTTTTTTGAAAGTTTGCTGCCTTGACGAAGTGCTAAGTTAATACTAGCGTTGATCGTCGAGATAATCGCTTAAATGCAGGAAGTTGGCGTGCAAAATCTACGTTGATTAATCTAGTAGTTTAGAAAAACAATAAGTAAAAGAATCCCGAACAAAACTTCTTCCACAAATAAAACTATATATGTTGTTCTTTTCTTTATATTTATTGTCTTTACTTTATATGTACGTAGTATATCATAGTAGCTTTAAAAAAAGTCTATATAGTCGCCACCGAAGACTGAATGAATAGAACGATAAAATATCGCAATCTACATAATATCCGTTTACCTTGTCCTAGTAATGACACCCAATGTCACTGTTTATGAATGAACGTTCACGTTCAATACACGATGGCGTGGGATTTCGTCGTACCGAATAGGTACTACATCAAATTTATATACATATTATAACGTAACCGCGTTATATTTAGTTTAGGACCTCGATTTTTAAGTAGGTTTATAATACCAAGTGCGAGTCGCAGTCAGTCTGAAAAAGACAATGGGCGTTTTCGAGGTAGTCGCGCGGCAGGCGGAATTTTAAATCACTTTTCGGGACTGCCAACGTAGGATTCTTCGCTGCTACGAACGGCTTATGTATACACGGACATAAGCGGCCGCCCACGCCTGTAACTATTACAATACACAGATCAACGGGTATTATATTTAACAAAGCTATTAGTGTACGTGCATTCGACGCTGAACGGGTTGGGAATTCGTAAAGAGAGTAACGGTGTCTTGGCGAAACGTTTAAATAATAAGTTAAGTCGCTGCTGCCCTGTTCGGGTTTTACGTGGGAATAGTTACGATCTATTTATTCCTATATTGGCTAGAGTTTGAATTTTACCTATTCAACGTATTTATACCGGGTGACTCAAAATACTTGCTTCATTCTAATAGGTAGTAGTTATTGTGAATTTAAATACTAAATATATTATTCCAATGAAGAAGTACCCATTCTTTTTATTTTCTTTAAATTTTATGGGATTTGATATACGAGGGTGATATGATAAATGCCTGTGTTCAGAAAAACAAGACATGGTTCTTATAAACTGCATGCAACTTGTCATTGATTTCTTTTCTTCTTTTCCCATCCAAAAAGAGGGAACCGAATCACTGACTTCCTTTTCCGTGATTGCAAAAATACACTTAGTCACTTTCAACGGCCATAAAAACTAAAGTAGGTACTCGATGAATCTTTCCGAAATTTTGATAGATGTCGACTAAAGGATAGTACTCAGTCGGTAATGCAAATTTTCACACAAAACGCCATCTGTCGTCAAACACGGGTGTTTCCCATACCATCCTCGTATTTTCGACTACGATGAATTCGTACGTAACCAATAACGTTGCGTGTGTCAAATAGATTTCAACTTCACAATACAGTACCAACTACTAGTATGAAAAGTTCTCAGATTTAAATACATTATACACCAGGGTAACCACGGAAACAAACAATTTAACTAGCCAGAATTGAAATTTTAACGAATAATCCAAAGTTAAATTTTTAGTATTACTATAAGAACAATTACATAAAAAAGTACAATTTTGCTTAAATAACTTGATTACCCAAATGTGTTGGTATACCGCCCCATTCTCAATTTCCTTTTTTCATTTTTTTTCTGCTACCCTGGTCAAAAATCGCGTTTTCTTATTCTTCCCTCGGTTCAGGTTTCTCAAAAGTGCGATCATGTTAATGATCAAAATTATTTACTGGTGACTTTTATAATTAATTTCTTCAAAATTCTCAATATCAACTCTCCTCTTTTCTTTTCTAAAGAAGAATGTAGAAAAATATCCAGGATAGGCACGCCACCTTCAGAAATGCTCCGGCCGAACAAGGTAGCACGCATCTTCGAAAGAAATATGTACATATGTGTAGTTGTATGTATAGATGAAATTGAGACGTTTGATCTCATATACACGCATCCAGGGGTAGCCCAGGTTATAACACGTACGGATTTGCTGTGACTAAATATTTAGCAAGCAATATGCCGATATTGAGTAACATTGGTGCAAGCACAACATGTTTTGAGATAACCCATTCCCCACCCATGTAAAAGAAGTTCATATATGCTGGAATATACATATATTCTTACAATGTATCGAATTTATGATGCCTATGTTTAGCTTTTTCTTTTGTTTATTTAGACTTTCTTGACCAATGCTTTAAAGAGAAGTACAAGCACATGATAACCACTCTACTTTATTCATTTATAAATGCGAAAACTACAATGCTAGGATAAGCGGTCCTATCTATCTAGATAGGACCTTTCTTTATGGTGGTTAATCACCACTTAAAAATAAAGAAAAAATATTTTATTTATTTATTTTATTTTAACATGTTTAACCACCCCAAAATAAATATCACAAGACCGTAAACACCCTGTATATGTACATTCCATATCTTGTAATTAAAACCAAACCTTTTATTTTACCTCTCATATTATAAATTTTCTTCTATACACTTTAGGAGCACTAAATTTCAACTCTCTCACAGGACATATTAAAATTGCGCGTCTTTAAGCCATACGTAATTGCTATTATTATGGGTCTTCTTGCTATTTTAGTCCCCGACCGTCATGTATGATTATTATTGTTACTACCAACAGAACGTTTGGAAATCTCGAGAAATTGTATGACAGTAATTACAACTCGCACATGAAAATCGAATTCTATCCGACCAGTCATTAGCACGTACGTAAATTGATTCCCATGCTGAGTTTATAGCCTTACTTATATCCGTGCGTATTTTTTTTAAAATTATTTTCGTTTTTCTCGCAACAACCTTGCCAAGATACAGTTTATGAAATTTTATTTCCCCTTTGTTTGGATTTGAAAACGTAAATCTTACTTCTTCGTTTGTAGTCTTTTTCGCTCAGCGTATACAATGGGTAAGCCATGAATCGAAGATCATGAATGAATGTTTCTTTGTGGAACTAAATTAACCCATTCACCCAATTATACATAAATTAACATACCCCAAACACTTCAATATGTAAACAACTCTAAGTATAAATACGTATAACTAGCAATAATTTAACATTCTCAGTATGTCTCCCCAAAAGATCGAAATGAGCAAATGGTATATCTTCTTTAAAACATCAAAAGCAACTTGCGCGTTCTTGTAACAAAAAATCTTTAACGATAGTTCTGAAATTGCTCCACTTATAGAAGATGTTGAACGGAAACATACACAAGTGTTGAAATATGAATTAGTTCCACATATAGTTTACCGCTCTATTCATGAATATAAGTGAGTGGCTCCCGTATTTGTAAATTTCTGATGTGCCTAATGGCAAAGTCCAGGAAATATTTAGGGGTAGAAAAGGAGAAGTTTACAAATTGGTTTGGCCTTTCCTTTTAGCACATTTTCTATCATGCTTCTAATAAGAGTAACATACGGATGGTTCCATGCATTTTTTTGCTAACTTTAGCATGTTTTAAATGAATGTGACAAATATCGGTCCTGATTTTTTATTTTCAATGCCATCATAAAAAGGAGAAGCACTATCTCAAAAACTCAAAACAAAAATATGCAAATTAAAATTTTTTCTCCAACTGTTATTTCGTTTTTCCCTAGTAAAAAATATATAAGTACGTATGTAAATGAATTTCCGCATTCTTGAACTTCTCGAGGACAAACTAAAACTTTGGTTAAGATTTAAAAACACTATAAGTAAGAGAAAAGACGTTCACTAAAGAAATTACACCAATAATTAAATTGTTTGCAACACTATAAATATGCAATACCTGTGGCACCTCCATTTATTTTGTTTTTATTAAGGGTGCTATATTTTTAATTAATAGCTCACCACAGCAAGGTAAACTTAAAATTGATAGTATTAATATGTTTATTAATATATAATATTGAATAATAAGTACTAATAAACAATAGATAGATATTTATATAACTTTTCCAAATACTTTTAGTTTTTAGAATTTTTACTACTACATCAAAGAAATGAGTGTTTAAAAAAACAAGAAATTGAATTTTTATCACTTTATGTTCTGTAAATGTAAAATTTTTAAATGAAATTCCAAAGTTCATTTTTAATTAAATAATACATACCTACTATTTACTCCCGAAGGCTAATAATTGTACTCCTTGTTTCTAGAGACATTTCTTGTCCTTAATTTCTAATCATTGTGTACAAATACGTATTAACTAAGAACTCTAATCTAGGAACGGCACAAAGCAGGAATTTGTATTAGGAGTTCTGCCGTTTCGGAAATGACTCCCAATACTAAAATAAGCAAATACACGGGAGAATGGATATGATATACCCATCGCCCACTTGAAATTATCGTTTCCAGTTTCTGTGACATGTTTCTTTTTTCTCGATACCCTTTTAGATTTCGTCAAGTGGTAGTGAACGAGTATTTGGTTTGACTTGTTTGTAGATTAAAGGAGGTACGCTATTCCCTCATCCCATCTTATTGGAGAGACATGGCGTAAGTATTTGATGTACATGTTTTGAGTGTTTCAACTGTAAACCAGTACTAGTAATGCCAACCAGACCCATTACTTTGCCCTTATTTATCTATTAAGGCCGGAATCCTCCATTGCCATAGCGTTGCTGTAATGGAGGTTCGCCTGGATCACTCTTATCTTGGGCGCCATCAAGTCCTCTAGGAGCCTTGAAAGTAAACCTCATGCTTGAAAGCTCGGTACTGGTTTCGTGATATAAGTGTATTGTCTTGTCATAGCCTCCAAGGCAGTCATACGACTCGCTTTCTTGTTCCCTCGGTTCTAGTGTGTTATTTTTGCTTCGGTCCATATAGTTCCCATGAGTATGAGGAAAAATAATGTCTACGCTTGCGGAGCCCTCTGCATAGTCGTAAGGCTGAATACTACTGAATAGAGGTCGCCCAGTATCTCGAAGGCTTCGTTAGTAACACCTTTTACCCCCGGTGCTCTCCATCCTTCTGTACAAGTCCCGTTGGGGCGTTGTTTATTATCAACAACGGTAATCCTTTCTTCTCGAAATATATTTTCACTTCCGGATTAAAACATCGGTGAAACCATTCCGTAAGTAAAACAGCCGTGACCCACGGTTTCCCATTTGATTACAAAAAAAAAAACGGGTCAACATGTAATTTAAGTAAACACTTCAAGGGTTTACTTCAATCCAAAATTGTTTGAATTCACCTAAAAATGATCCACGCTTTGATTTAACGAATTCCTTTTTCTCAGTGCAGTACTACAAATATGTATATCGTATGTATCCTACAGACAATTCAGAAAAAGATTGAATAGCGAAACTCCAGAGTTCCATCCCATTAAAGCTGGCATTCCTCGGTGAAGCGTTCTGGGACCAATCTTATATATGATATATATTCGCAGACGATAAAACTTTCTTGGCTATTCATGAAGACCCAATAATAGCTTCCTCGACCCTAATTCTTCCAACTAGGAGAATAGCTCGAATGATGGAAAATTAAGATAAATGATGATATTGAAAAGGTTTTTGTTGTTGTTTAAACAAAATCATTGGTGGTATACATCAGTTATAATAAATGAGAACGATTCTTTATGTATCTATTCATTTACAAGTGGGCAAACACTACATTACGTCACACTTTACGATAGAAAATAACTAAAGCTATCGTGAAGGAATGTGCCGTGACGTAATGGATTTTCCAAAAATAACGCCATATCCTCGATTTACCTCCTACTTCGTGGAAGCAGAATCGAATTTTCGGACCGTAATTACCTATAAATATGCCGATGAGCAAACAGGTCGATGTGAACTGCAGCAGTTACTGCAGCCGAAAAGGCGAAACGCTATAAATTTTGGCCGGGAACCATTTAACGTCCAGTCGCGTTAACTTTTTGTCTTTTTAGTTTTGACCCGTCCGAAAATCATCCCATTCTTAATCAGGTGCCGTCGCGCGCGCGACGGCTTAACATCAGTTTTCACCTACCGGCGGTAAATTGTAATCGTGCAATTGGGCAAAAATGGAAAAAAAATGACTACCCACCTAGCGATCTACGTCACACTAATGTCACACGTGTTCGCGGTGCAAAAACGCGGAAGGCTGTGGGAACGATTCTGATCGCATTTTGGAGATTATTTCGCCTGTTTCTGCGTGAAATTTTAATCGACACGTAACTACGCACATACGTCGATTCCAATTCAAACTGGACGGGATTCAGCGGTAAATAATTTATTATTCGCTATTGTGTCGGTCGTAAATTATTGGACGAAATGCCATGAATTTTAATCGTTTTGACAGAGTCGGTGAGAGGCGGTATAGGTTGCATATGTAATCGTACCCTTCCATGTATTTTTAGTTGTTTCGTTCTTTTTTTTCTGTTAAAAATAGCGTTTCGAGAAATACGCTAGAAGTACTGTCAGTAATATACGATACGACCACACATGAGTTTGCTTTCGACTTCTGTGGTCAATAAACGATGTAACCATTTTACTTTATATTATGAAACAACAGGTGAAACGGGTAGCTCAAAAGTCAATTTACCATTACCAGCTACAATTTTTCAATTTTCAGTTTTTTTATATTTTCTAAAATTTAACTTCTGAGATGACACTGGTTAACAACATTTCAGATTTATTTTGCCCCGCGAGGTAAAGTGGGTGAACTTGGTAGTATTTTTACACTTATTTCATATCTGTTTTCAGAATTTTTCTATCAGACAGGGTTTCAGAGTGATAAAGCAATGACATTTTGTGAAAGTATGTATTATAATATGTGTATAAATCATGAAAACATTACGTATAAAGTAATATATTTACTTGGAAAATGTGCTGGTATATGACTTTCAGCTGTACTTTGTATTAGAAACATCTCTATTCAGCATCCAGCAATAGTCTGCCAACATAGCAGGGCTCCATTTGCCTTGGTATCTCTTTTCCATGAGTAGACTGTCCTGGTGAAATCTTTCGTCATGCTCGTCACTGACTGCTGCAAGGTTTTTTGGGAAAAAGTAGGAGTCAAGAAAGTGTATTTTTAGACTCATGTTGCAACCCACGGCTTTATTGGCAGTAGATTGTTAACAATATCTACGTAGTTTTCGGCTTTACGATTTCCCAAGACGCCGTCGTAAATCTCCTTAACGGACAACCACGCTGCTTTTACAATTCCATTTAGCGCCTCAACAAATTTTTCATCTCGAAGTAATTGTCTGATCTGGGGCCCCACAAAAATACCTTCCTTTGCCTTTGCATCACTGACCTTAGGGAACTTACTCCTCATATGCAACCCCCCCCCCCTCCCCCATCCATACCTTTGACAACGTTTTTCATCAACCCAAGCTTAATGTGCAAAGAGGACAAATATTTTTTTTGAGGATCAACAAGTGGGGTACCAATGACATTCTTATTTCCTGGTGTCAGTGAAGTTCGTTTTGGCCACACTTTCTTTTTATAGTGATATTTCCTATCCCGACTGTGCCATTCACAGAGGAAGCAACAACACTTTGTGTAACCGAGTTGCATGCCGAGCAAAAGTGGAACAATTTTCAAATGGCCACAAATATTCCACATAATTTTTTCCAAAAGAAGCGTCTTGTTGTCATAAGATCCTTTCAAATCGCTTGCATAAGCCAAAGGAACAGAGGGGAACTTCTTTCCATTGTGGAGTAGAACCGCTTTCAAGCTTAATTTGGAAGAGTCAATGAAGAAACGCCACTCATCTGTATTATATTCATGACCAAGCGTCTTCGTAACAGAACGGACGTCATTACAAAATGCAAGTCCTTCTTCCATAGAGAAGAAATTCTGAAATTCTGCGTGGCGATTACGAAAAAGAGCAACTTTTATTCCACTCTGAAGAAGATTCCAGTCTCTTAATCTGGAACCTAGAAGTTCGGCTTGCTTCTTAGACAACTTTAAATTGCGGACGAGGTCGTTGGGGTCTTCTTGACGTTGAAGATTCGGCACACAACAAGACGAATCAGGTTGAAATGTTGGATCCAAATCCATATTGTCGCCTGCAAACAAAACTTTCTTCGTCTACTTCGTCATCCGCGCTTTCATTGTCGCTTAGTGTCATGTTTTGTGGAAGTTTAGGGACAGGTAATTTCGGATTGTGAGGTATTGGTCTCAGTGCAGATGGAATATTAGGATATTTTACTGTATGTTTGGATTTACTTATATTTGTTAGACAAAAATAGCAATCGGTAATATGATCTAATGGTTCCCTCCAAATCATAGGAACAATAAAAGGCATATGTCGTTTACCGTTTGCCCACGCTGTAAGAAGTTCACGTAACACAGCAAATATGGGGAGCCCAGTTTTTATCTTCGTTACCTACTTTAACTTGAAATACTGCTCATAACACTTTTTAAGGAGAGGTGTGAGGTTTTATTTAAATGTCAATTCGCCGCAAATGCAGCAAAAAGAGTTCGGGTGGTTTACACATTTCCTTGGCATTTTTACAGGTGATCAAATGTTCGCAGTTTCACTACAACGCAACACTCTTTAAAACGTTAACAACGTTGGCGTATATGTTCATTCACCGAGCTCTAGCCGACAACTGATATAACAAGAGATGCTATCTAGGAATAGGAAATGCCGGTCTTAACACGTCAAGGCATGTTCAAACATTAAACATTGCATGCTGCTGGATCAGTTCCGAGCTCTAGCCGACAACTGAAATAACGTCAAGACATATTCTCTTATACTACATATCTATGCATGCATATTTCAAGTGGATAAGTGAATATCCTGGAACATAAAAACTAAGGGTGATGGAGAAATTCTGAACACATAATTCATTTCAGCATGCAAAAGTATATGGGAATCAAGCATTTTTGTGCTTAGGACAAAAGACTTGTTAACGAATGTAGGTAATCTAGATAAATCCGTTGTCAAGCTGTTAACAGCTGTTAAGGTATTAGCTTTATTCAAACAACAGTGTGCAATCGTTGGAAACGGTCAGTGGCACGCGTACTTTAAAATTAATGTCGAAACAAAGTAAAATTTCCAACTCTAAATAGTTGGCTGCTCATACTAAAGCACTGAGTGGTTACTAATCAGTCAGCAACGGTTTCTTAGAAGCAATTTTTAGTTGGAAAGCTGGGCATTGTGGTTAACAAAAATTCCCACAGTGTATGATCTAGAATAAATTTTTGCCGAATCGTTTAATTAGTACAGGTTTGTAGCCGAGTAGGTCAACTGATTTAATGCCATTGGATTTCTTCCTATTTCCATATTTCAAAAACGTGTTTTTTCGGAATAACGTTGATTTGCAGGAAGTACAGCATGCCATTGAAGAAAGAATAGCAAATGTAGTAGTTACTTGAAACATGAGTAGCCAATGGGTATTCGATAACATATCCTGCAGAATTTAATGCTGCTTAGAGCAAACGGGTCTAAATTTCGAGCATTTGCTAGAAACCATATTGATACAGTTTTTTCCTTTTTATTTTGTCCCTACTTTACATTAAACACCCTGTTCGGATTACTCCTCCCGCACAAACTATTAATCAATTCGGGACGACACGTGTCTCGGGAATACGTGGATTCCCATTATCAAGTCGAATAACCGAATGAGCGCGAAAATAAGTTAAACTAGAAACATGCACTCCTTTTTCTTCTCCCTTCATTTCCTCTACCTATCCCTAACATATGTACAACCTTCTCCCACACTCCGGACGCAAAAATTCTTAGAAGGACCACCCGAGTGTTCTCAAGTGTATGCCTTGATTACTCCACTAATTCCATTAGTACGGAAAATGACAATTACATTATTAAAATTCCTTTGACCACTACTTTGTTAGATATTACTTAAATAAAACACACTAGTCTAATATCCCAAACGTTATCAAGCAAAAATTTTAACCTCTAGGTAAATATTTAGTAAGAGTATTGAGCGTCATCAATTGCTCAGTATTGCCAAAACATGGTATTTACCTCAAATATTAAATATCGTCGGGAGGAACACACATTTCCGATTTAGCATTTTGTTTTTGCAATGGCGACGTCAATTCCTAACATACCCCTTCACCATTTAATCTTCGTTATTGCTTGAGGCTATGTGTTTCTTATCCGTCGACCATAGGCGGTCAGCCAGCGTAAAATTATTTTCACACTTAATGTATTGTAATTTTCTTAGAATTCAATTCAGTAATTAGGTTTTTGGTTTATAGGATTTATTACCTATGATTTATGCGAAATCACGTTGATAGGTAATAACAGCAACAGGAGTATTTTCTAATTTTTGAGAAAAACACCTTTATGCGGTGATCATTAACTGTAGGTCGGCAACTGTTTTGTAGTAATGTAATGGTTCATTAAGTTAATTAGATGCGAACAATTATTGTTTATCTTAACTCCTTTTCTTGAAATAACTATATGCTTATACATATGTTTCTACTTTTGCCTGCAGCAGTTATACATAATACGAAATTTTGTATCGGTTATATCTATCATTTGTAATCGTATGTAAATATGTGTGTTGTAATGTAATTTTAGCCGTCGTATACCTTTGCTGCTCTTTTAACACATCACAATTGCTTGTGTTTTCAAACCGCTGTTAATGATTTAGTTCATTATCATTTAGATTGATCTATTCTGAATGGGCAAGACCCTTAACCGCGTACGCGTTGACTGCGTGCCCTAACTTCGGTGCAACGCGATCTTGCTGCTGCTAATTATAAGCGATTGTGACAGTTATTTTAATGCATCCTGTTTCAAGACATTTCGCATTTAATACGTCGAAGTAAATGGGCTTACATATCCATAAAACCAGATAATTTTACGCCTATAACAGTGATAATTTGCTGATATTTACAGTTGCAACAGCTGTTACTAATTATAAGGCTTAGTAAAAATTTGTTGTTCCATTATCGCAATGCAGTTTTATGTTATTTCATTCATTATTCATATTAAAGATATCTATATGTTTACAAGTTATGTTTACCCTGGAGCACATTGCAGGGATTGGTGAAGCTGAGTAATGATGTGTTCTAGCTGATGGCACATAAAATAAAGGCGTAATTCTACTGTTTGGCCGAGGAATATAGAAATCTAAAGCTTTAAGTAATTCCCTATCATTAACATGTCTGCGTATCAACTTGTAAACAAAGATCATTTGCGATGAGAACCTGCTGGATTCAAGGGACTGGTAAAATTAAACATGTTGCATAAAGTGCTATAACAGTAATTATGACTTAAATAAATTTTGTGTATACGATAAAATAAGATCTTTAAAGACTTCTTTTGTACGCTCTCAATGAGATTAATATATTTCTTGTAAGAAGGACACCACACAACTTCGCAATATTTTTGGAACGAATGAAGCTGTTATAAAATGCAATAATTGCACCATTATCACTAAAATCGCAGATGTCGCCAGCTAAAATAACCTTATGTTTTCATTGCGTTGGCGACAATATCATACTATGTAAATTAAATGTCAATCCGAATGTCCGATCAAATAGAACACCAAGATCCCTCACGCTATCACATTTCAGCAGTTTTTCATCACCGATAGAGTAATCGAAAGTATAATGTGATAATTTTTTAGCTTGAAAAAGATCTAAAATATAGATCAAAATGTTGCTAATGAAGTAGACAATTGTTGTCATTTTTTTCACCTTCCTACTGACGACGACAAGTTTTTGGTTATAGAAGTTTCGTGAGGATAACTGATAAGAACACTGTATCTATATTACTAAATAGTAAGAGGTATCTGCATGCAAATACATTCTGCAATACCTCTCTGGAAGAAGACGTGAACTAAAATAAATAACATTTAAGTATTTTAATCGAAGACAATCTTGTATTGCCATCTACGATCTAACTCTAACGAGTAAGAAACGCTAGGAGGAATTTAAAAAATGCCAAACGGTAGAGAAGCAGTCCGAACAGAGCTGGTTTGAAAATTATAGGCGCCTCCTGCAATCAGAAAACTATTTATACTTATAGCAGTCGCATCTCCTCGCTTCCTCTCCGTAAATAATTACCTTAATATCTGCCGTGCTGTTGTTCCTTTTTGCACGTAAAAGCGGAATGGTTGGAATAGCGGCCTGTCAGATCGTCGGGGCAACGAATTTTGTCGCTGTTTCCCTTTCGATACGACCGACGGACGCGCGCTCTTGTAGAGTTATGCATTTTAGGAACGCCGTTTCGTGTACGTACACGTAATACGGAATCTGGGGATAATTCGATGCCGTTTTTCTCGTTATCGCATCGGGGACGATTCGTTACTCAGATGTCTGGGACTCTGCCGTTTAATTTATAAATGGAACGATCCAATTACATTCGCAGAGTTACCGTTTCCATTTCTCCGTCTGGCATCGGTATTTAAAATCGTGCGTGCGTGTACTGCCATTCGCGACGTTTTTATTGAGATCGGATGTTTTCGTGATGTAATTTTATTGAGTAGTGGCATTTATGCGAATATTCGTCTTTTTATTGTCTTAAAGGGACAATTATAAAGCTTTTTTTTATTATTTACGTCAAACATATGGTTTGGTTGGATACTTGTATACAGTCTGGAAGTGATCGACCTAGTTGTACGATACCATGATTTACGTGATCGAGTAGAAGAAGGTAAGGGCCCGCCTGGTATGACGTCAGTTGCATTAGTGGAAATGTGCATAAATTAAATAATTTATAAACATTCCTATTAAATTTTCACTAGACCAATAACAAACGTTAGCCCTATTTGGATGACCATGCAAATAAAATGATTCGTCGGTAAATAAAACAACTTCCATACATTGCTGTCGGTATTACATTTATTAAGAATGATGTTTCTGCTTTTTTAATACTTTTATTTATCTAATATTGTTCAATGTATTTCCACTAACGCGCAGATTTGATTTGACTCAATAGTCCATTATTAAATATAAGCATACGTAATCCCTTAGAAACTACTAGTGACCAACAACTATATCTAACAGGCCCTTCTATGCTTCTCTGCTTTCCTTTCAACTAGCGGGCCTCTTATGCCTATTTGGTGCTATTCCACTGTTTTGTCGCAAGATATTTTATTTCTAGGTTTAGAATGGTCGTCCCGTTCTTCTTCTTCGACGCAGGTTAAAATCCAGCTCTTCTCTCGATATGTCACTAGCGAGCTTTGACCCAAAACGATCATTTTTCGTTGTCCTAATGTTTTAATTAATGACTCTTCCTTCGTTAGTCTCAACAAAATTTTCATTTAATATGGCATTTAGCCAAAATATTCCCACTATCTTTCTTAGGTATGTGTTGATGAGGATTTGGATTTTAATTATCTGTTTGTTACTCACAGTCCATGATTAGTGGCAATACAGAAGAATACTTCTAGTATTTGTGTAAAAAATCCTCATCTTATCAAGTTCAAATTCTATTCATCCTTGCAAAGGTTGTTTGTGCTTTGTTGATTTTTGAGGTAAGGTCCCGATCACATCCACCATCACTTTGGATTATACTGCCCTGATATGTTTTTTTTTATGTACTCCAACATATCATTGGGTTGGCTGATCATCGATAAACATAACTTTACTTTTCTTTTCATTTACTTTCAGACCCACCTTTGCATAATTCAGTTTTAGACGTTTTATTTGCTCCTGCGCGATTCCTGCTACTAGTAAGTCGTTTAGCTTGTAGTAAAACCTTCATGTTAGTCCTGTTTTGTTTCCAGCCGTTTTGTCTGTTGTCCGGAACAGCAATTGAGATAGAGTGCATCCATGTCTCGCCTCATCATTACTTGAAAGCCTTCTAGACATTTTATCACCTAAGTTAATTATAATTTAGATCAGTAAGTCATATATCTTGTTCCATTGGTGATCTGATGAAGAGCATATCTTCCAAGGTTTTTGCCAGAGATACTAAATCTACTTTTATCTTTGTAGTTTCTGCCAAGGATGGCAGTTGCCGAAATACGTGTTTGGAGTCATTCACTCATTAAAGTGGTAAGGGTATCTTCGATTTACAATTAGTTCCACAGCCACTGTCTCCTACTATTTTATACTTGTATAACATATTTAAATACGATTAAATTTATTCGAAGGTGTTTAATACAGATAATTGAAATTTTTAGGAGGATATGTAAAAGCAACTATTTTTTTGGTAAATTTTACGAATAAAAAGGAAAATTTGAACCAATCAGAACCAGAGAAGAATCGGAGGTTAAAGGCTTTTAGTTTACAGCTAAAAATATGTGTAAAATTTTACTACCAAAACTATTCGTCAAAATTCAAAATAGCCCTGAAAAGTGTAAGCTGTGCGGAATTTTCTATTCTGATTATGATTCTGATATCAATCAATTCTTATAACACCGGCCTTATATAGTAAAAATTTGATATTTTAGTGCAAGAAAAAATTATATTCTTATTCTTTCCTAAATTTTCGGAAACTAGGTTTCTCAAGTTTAGAAATTTTCATTTATAAAAGACATTTCTGAAAGAAACGATTTAAAATGATTTTTTAGACATTTCTTATTGAAGAACGTGTGGCTTAAAATAATAACAAAAGAATATGGAGTTGTTAATTAATTTTAATTGGTTAATTAGTAACCTATAAAATACAGAATGGAATTACCCGTTTTTAACATTCAAGGTGTCTAGAACGTAGGAGTAACGACGTGCATCTAATCCAACGTCAATAAACTATTTAGTGTTAATTAAACTGGGTTTAGCGTCAATAATTACATTAGTTGATAGGGCACTAATTAATATTTTCTACAAGAACTTGAATGCGCCTGAAAGCTCTCCGTCTAGACGTTTCAATGAACTCGTGTTACGTTACTTGGATGCACTGCCATTAGGGAATGGTTGCAAGAACAAAACCACTCATGTACGCATATTTGACTAATAAGTGTCAATATATAAATGATCACACACAGGCAAATATAAACCAATTTATTAATAGATGCTGGTAGTGGTTTGTACCAATAGAAAATAATTAAATTTCGTGCCGAATTTTTTTAAACGCAGGGCCGTAAATCACCTCAGATAGGTTATAGGAGGGGCGTAAGGACATTAGAAATTCTTCCAAGCATATACATAGGTATAGCTACACCTATATGTTTCCAACGTTGATAATTCCATGAGCATAGCCATAAATTATTCCGTTTTCGTTTTCTCAACTTATTTCACCACGTAGAAATTAGAATGGAAGAGAGAGAGAGAGAGAAACGATCCTTCGTAATAGAGCTTTTATGTGTTGTCGGCCTAGACGTATTCATTTAATATAATGACATAACCATAGAAAAAGATGTAATTTAAATCCGATGTTCCATGTACATATATAACCTCGCTCGGTAATTAGCGTAATATAGTTATGACATTGTTCAGCGTAGTGTAATACCGGAGCTTATTCGATGGCTAATGTACTAATTTAGTTAGGTTCTTGCCCGTGCGTACGAACCGAAATGAAATGTGTGATCCAAGCAAGTTCTAATTTACCATGGGTAAGAGCTCTCCCTTCCAGAAACCCTGTTTCACTATTATCTAATTTATACACCACCTACTGTAGAAAGCAATTTGTTTAAAGAGAGATATATGAGAGTAAAGTAGGCGTACTTTACTTTCACAGCATTGAAGCTGTAAGAAAGCACACATCTGGATCGAAAGATTGCAAAAAAATTTCGAACATGTTCCTACAGCAATTTTCTAGAAGAAGCACTGATATGGTTTTATACATAACGATAAAAAGAGTCTTTCTATTAAGTCTGCAATGAATTTACCATTAGTGAAAACATAAATATGGAGGATAATATTAAATTGAAAATGCACGTAGACCAAGAATAAATAACTATATCTATAGATCGTCTCAACCTCCGTATGTAGTATGGAATATAATAGCAACATTTATCTCTTACTATCCTCAGTTGCTGTCATTAGCGCTATCTTCACTTCCGACTGCTATGTTGCAACTTATTTATATATGTATGTCGGCGTCGGCAAAGTACCTATCTATCTGTCTATTAGCGTCAACTGCTGTCAATCGTTATCGTCGTAGTTTTAAAATATTTTTAGTTAAATTCCACGTTAATTTCTTTATATATATCGTTATATATAAATATAATCATTCAGAACGCTTCATATTCATTTAATTACAGTTTTCACTGCTTTAATGGAGCCTGTAGCGAGAAAACGGCGTAAGGGAGAAAAATTTAGCGTGAAGGAGAAGTGTTGCGAATATTTCAAATTATTTTAATAAAACTATTAATGTGAGTGCTGCCGTTCAAGAAGCAGGTAAAGCTTTGGGTTGCTCAGAGCGTACAATATATAATATAAAACCGGAGCAAGAAACTGGTTCATTATCAAGTCCAAAAAACCCCAAGAAAAGGAAAGTCATACAACTAAATGACCGATTACAAACACACGCTGAGAACACGCAAGCACCTATTTAACGTAAAGTGCATAGTTTTTTTTATACAGAATATGCCAACTACATTAAATGCAATTCTTGCTGATGTCAATGCTGATGATGATCTCCCTAACTTCAGTGGAGCAACTTTACATAGATTGTTACACGATATGGGTTTGGAATTTAAAAAAGTACGACGTAAAAGTATACTCATCGAACGAGGCAAGAAAAACACTGCCAATGTTCATCATGAGATGGATTCAGACACATACGAGGATTGGTTTATTAAGAAATTGCTTCCAAACATACCGCAGAAGTCGGTGATTGTTCTTGATAATGCTTCCTATAATTAATTATTTGCAAGATGCCATTGAAGAATTTATTATTCATGAAACAGATTCGTCATCATCTGAATATCAAACTGGTTCATCGACTGACTAAAAGTTGAAACAAGACATATGTGTGTGTAATTGCTATTCCTTTCTTAAATATTACTGTATTATATGGGGATTTGTATGATTCCAGCTATTTTTGTTACAAAAGTGGAAACTATTATTTGTTAAAGGATTATATATTTTAGTTTAAATTTAATAAATTGTATAATACCCCAATTCCTAAATAATTGTTCGAAATGTAAGTTATGTTAATGTTGAGTAATAATAAATAAAGTTATGGGCTTTTTCACCGATTCTTGAATAAAAAAATTATGTTTTTTTTATATTTTACTGTTTTCCTCAAAATATGCATTTTAACTATCAGAAACCCAAATAATGGAACCGGAAGTAACAATGTACAGCTGATTCGACGATTGACAACCGTGTATCGAATTCTCATAAGCTCTGTACTTCATTGGGAGATTGAGACGATCTATAGTCCTCGTAACGAAACAGCCGACTTTTGACAACCATAATATTAAAATCATACCAACATAACCAAACACAACTTCAAATTTAGCATATGCATAGTAATGTCAAATCCAGTGGCATTTCAACCCCGTAGGATTTCTTCAGTTAGACCGTTGCCAGATAAGGTAAGTTGTTAACGCACTTACTTGACATTTGTCAGTTTGGCGTTCTATTTAGTTTGGTAGCTTTCGTATTTTTTTAACCATAACCTAACTATATATCTGTCAAATCATATGACATGTTTTGCAATGCGTAGCAACCATGTCATGAAACGACGAAATATCAGAAGTCGGTTGTTTAATTGCGAGAACTATACCTGAAATATTAACCAATTAAAGAAATAAAATAATTGAAAATCGCAACAATACCTCAAGTTATAAGATGTTAAAGCGTAAATAGGTTTAGAATAGGAAAAGTGGTATTGTTACGCAAAACACAATGTTTTGTATTTACAGCCGTAATAACGAAGGGAATCTGTGATCAGTATACTGGAAGGTCCTCTAGAATTCCTTTAAAAAAAGTTGGTAAATTCAAACGACCGTGGCCATGACGCGCGTTTGGGTTGCAGAAATTCTGGTGGATCTCTATTGGAACTTGTAAGGCAAACAATGAGAAATGCGCGTGAGCTTTTGAATATTTCAGAAAGGAAACGGACCAAAAGGGCAAGGACATTCATGTACAGTAACGTAGAATAAAATAAGTAGAAAGGTAAAAACAAGCTAAGAATAAGGCTCAAGGACAGCAAACATATACATTCCACAAATAGGGTTAATTGTGGTCTCACAGCAGATATTGCTTCCTAAGAACTACTCTAACGGAATAATGCACTTATTACTATAAGCAACTTCGTATCTGTATTGACAATTTCTGTAATGATTATATTACAAAAATAAATACTACTACTATATAATATTCCACAAATTCAGAATACAGAATACTCAATAATTTTCTAATAAAGGCATGATTTTACTGATTGAACGACAAATTTTGATACGTTCGTTAATGTGTGACTTTTCCAATATGTTACTTTTCTGAATTTGCTGATATTCTTCCACCTTTCACCCTGTTTCCTGTTCAAACCAGTGCATTTAGTTTCCAGTTTCATTAAGCCATATTCATCATATTTTTGAAGCCATGAGACGTGGAAGTGGGTCAATCTTTACAAATTAAAAAAAATGCTTTGTTAATTGGACTTCGCCTCACTCCCAAAGTCTGCCGTTTGGTTGTTGAAGACGGTATCTTGCTACAAAATTAATTGAACACGTAAAATTCTGTTTCAGGCCCTGCATGCCTAATTCTATTCGAAAGGAGATTTTTGTTTCATTTCGTGTAGTGGATGTTGGTTGTCAAAATATCATAACGTAAATTTTTATACATACAATTTCTAAAGTGCATTGGATAGCAGAGGTGTAGAGAGACATAGAACTATTGAAAATTTGTACGTGGGAGGAGAAAACCAAGAAACAATGAAGACGAATTATCTAACAAACCACGGGCAAACTAGTGTCGCAGAGCTATTTATAAGTATATGAGCAGTTAATTAGAGCTTCACAGGATATAATTAGATATAACACGTACATTTTATTATTTATTATTTTTGTCTTAATCTCAAAAATTTCCACATTAAAAGTGACTCGCCCTGTATACTTCATATAATAGGCTATCCTATATAAGACATACGTCACGCTATATCCGTCCTATTCTGTCTTGAAAGGCCGCTGACGAAACTAAACATACAAATCATAAATCGGAATACACCTGAGTTTGCCGAACGTGTTTCTATTCCCAAGGTAATTATTACACGCGGGAGCAAATGTTTACTTTGTGTATATGTACGGACGTACATTTGAGTAGTAAAGGTCTCGCGATTTGAAACAAAAGGCTGACAAGTGCAACAACCGGTCGATGGTCGTCACCTATCTTCGTCGACTTGCCGAGAAAACGACGGTAGAGGCTCACCGTTGTCTTCTAGTCTTCACGGGACACGATGCCCATTCCGTCATTAGAGCGATCAGATAATTGGTACAGATAGTTCTAGAATCCTTTTTTAATTAATATCGTTTTAATTTATCGCATAGTCGGATAATTAATTAGTTATTATCTGAGATAGGGCGGCTTGTTTTAGAAAGGTGGAGATCTTTCTTAGAATTTATATTCCCGGAAAGGTATTACAGTTAGAGTTCAACTTTTCCATGTCAGATACCCGATTTAGATATTATTATTGTAATTGCAATTGTATCGTTGCGAAATATTATTGCTCTCGCGGTGTTTATAGAAACTATCGGGTGTATTTTAATGTTTGTACTTTACGTATACCGTGTTTTAGGAAATTTACCGTTACTCAGCCATTAGTGGCCGTGTCTAAAATTCCTAAATTCCAGAGAAAAGAAAAATATTGACGTAAATTCAAGCAATTTGTTTTTGTATTCTTTCCATTATGATAATCATTTTTCTTATTGCTTTCAATACACATTAAAAAAAAAGTTTTTCTTTAAGCTAATTGAAACGCAGTCTTGTGTCAACGGTAAGTAATGCTAACCATCGATTTACTTGAATTAATTCCATGTTCGACATTGAATATATAAAAAGTGTAGTCAACTTACAATTATTAAATTTTATTAGGCACGCCACTGTGTACCGCCAACTTATACGGTTGAAATACACGTAACGTCACATACAATAACACTGGTCAACAAAATTTCTGATTTATTTTGTCGCACGAGGTAAAGTAGGGGAACTTGGTAGTAATTTTTATACTCATTTCATATCTGTTTTCAGAATTTTTTTATCAGGCAGGGTTTCAGAGTGACAAAGCAATGAAATTTTGTGAAAGTAT
>JARFOC010000464.1:313791-339492 GCA_031763485.1 Osmoderma eremita
ACGTGTCGTCCCGAATTAATCAATACTTTGTGCGGGAGGAGTAATCCGAACAGTGTGTTTATTGTGCTGCCCCACAGATCTTGCAATATTTGGAGAAACGTAAAAATAGATAAAAATGTAAACGATTAGGTATTCAGTAAATTTATTGAAAATGTAATTTTATAACAATATTTTTCATGAGTAAAGTTTCTTTACAACTCTCAAGGAAACATTTTGGATGATTTCATATTTGCCTTAATACGCTGTATTACCGCCTGTAGAATTTATAACAGCTTCACATCTTCTGAGCATAGTTAAAATGTATTGATCAATGACATCTTGTGTTAACAGATTGCATTGCTCTCTTAAGAGATTTTCAAATTCAGGGAGGGTTTAAATATTCGCCATAAACGGTATTGGCCTTCTTCGGAGCATATCCCACAAGGAAAGTTTTTTAGGAGATTGTCGAGCCAGTCTCGACCAAATAAACCTTTAACGTATTCTGTGATTAAATTGGCCATTATAAAAATCGGCTGATTTCAGGGCAGATATCATTATCATTATTTATCACCATTAATGGAAAAAATTAAAGAAACACTTAAATCACAGCACGAACTAGAGCAGGAAACCGATTTTACTGGAAATATAGACGACTGCTAGGACAAAAACCCTCAGCAAGAGAACAACAGGAATATACAAAGCAGCAATCAGCAATTAACATATGCTGCAGAAACAATGTGTCTCTTAAACAAAGACCAAGGAAGATTCAGAATAGAACCATGAAATAAGAGAAATAATTGTAGGATCGGACAATGGTACAATAACTATGATGGTTTAGAGACATTTTTTTTAAACTTCTGAATAGAAAACCAGGAGACACAAAATAGAAAGAAATGGAGGAAGGTAACCAGGACGATAAAAGAACAGAATATAATTGGTAAACGATTCAAGGGGAAATGCGGGGTGATTTATCTAATGAAGCATAGAAACATGGATGTACTAACGCACAAGAATTGCAAGATGGAAACAGATAAACTAGCTATGAATTGAATAGAATAAAAATTTTAAGAGTAATTAATAGTGTATCTGCGTAACAAGAAACGGACGTTAATAGTAAATTTCGCCATAACTTTTTTATCATTAGTTTAAAGACAATGGTGCGTTAAAATAAATTAAGTATTCTAGCAATTATCAAGTTTCGAATTTTCTCTAAAATTCGTTACTCCATTGTATTTCTTTTTTCTAATAATTGTATGTTAATCAGCTGGAAAAACACTAATAGGTTTATCAATACCGTTAACTTTGCTGCGGTATCGAACATTATCGGTAGTTAAAATAATTATGAATTTAAAAAATTCTAAGTATTACAACCGTTACTACATATGCCATATATATAGGATGTCTTATAAAAAATGACGAGTTCGTACCGTCTTTATTTATAGGCCGATTTTAATAATTGAAACGGAAAATTAAATAACTGGATGTAGGCTATGAAATGAGCTGATAAAATCATTTAAAGCTCTGAAGCGTTCTAAGGTTTTAGGGCCAAGTTTCTTTTTTTTTTAATTAGACTAATTATACATCATTCACTTTAAGAAAATAGCGTTGGGCTTATGTCTTGGACGTTTGCTATTGACCAATACTTACGGCAAAATTACATACCACGAAAAGAGCTGCGTGTGTATACGAAATTTATGTTGGATAAAATGAAATATTACTGATCGCTACGTTTTTGTAATGTCAGTTGCCAAAGTTCCTCGTTGGATTTGCTTGTGTATTTGGTTATTCTTATATTTCTCGTTATATTATTTGTTTAGCATATTGCATTAAAAATAGTTCTGATCAGAACTCGATTAATACCATATTTACGGGGAGGAGGCTTTTTTTTCAATTTTAATATACAATTATAGGGGAAAGGGACATAAGATGACGAAGCAGGTAAGTTGACGAATTGATTAAAATTAAATTGAAATTGAAATATGAGTCTTACCAATACGCCACCAATGGTCAACACCAAAATGTATCGAATCGTATAAATTTGTTGCCTGTATAGAAGAAACTATTGTTTTTTGCATAAACTCCTGTAATTAAGGTTTTATAATGTTATTATTTAAACTAAGATAATCATCATAATATGTGAAATGTCATTTGTAGTCAAGTTGACGAATGACCCAGGCCGATACGATGCCAAATTCGTTATTTTACCCTCCGTATATGTTTTGGTTTCTAACGAATTTTGGAATGATTATTTTTTATCATCATTTTATTTTATGTAAAAGAATGGGTAGAATATATATTCGAAAAACTTCGAGACAATCCTGGAGCAAAGAGGACATGAAAGCAGCAATGCTGCTTTACCTCGAGCAGATCCCAAAGTTGGACGTCCGAGAAAAAAGTTACCATCATTTGTCATTTCTAGCACTCCGGCGAAAGATGCACTGGAACAAAAGCAGTATGAGAAAGTTGAAAGCGAAAAGAAAAAACTTTTAAGGGGATTACAGCAGAAAAAAGTAAGAAAGTTATGCAAAAGGTTAGAGAACTAGAAAGAAGAAAGCCTATGTTGAGGAAAATAAACAAAAATACACGGCGTCAGATAAAATTTGACGATTCCTCTGATTCTAACTAAAATATTAAATGTAAATGCAATACTGATTTTGTAACAAATTTTTTTTTATCATACTTTCGTAGATCATTAATATAGATGACACCTTGCCAGAACTAAAACGGACAACTTTATGGAAAATTTTAAAGAAGGTGGGCCTTAAATGGGAGAAACGCAGTAGAAATAATAGATTAATGAACGACAAGATATTGTTTTATGGAGACGTTGCTACCTAAATAAACAAGAATTATTTCCAAACAACTGCATTCGAGGGATTGTAATTCGAATAACTGTTTTCCAACAATTTACCTAGACCCACACGAAACACTATCTTTTGTGGATGGATTGGCTTTTGTACATTTGCTTGTGGATTTTCACTATTCCAACCTGGGCGTCGTCGTTCGGTATCAGCTTTTTGCAAAAATCAATATTACCTTCTCTGTCCTCTAATATCCAGTGCACATACGAGGTGTGTAAATTAAGTAATGAGACTGATATTTTTAAATATTTTTATTTGAATACAATTACAATTGAACGCTGTCTCCCTCAAAATAACTTCTTTGGGAAGCCACATAACGTTGGAGACGGCTTTTCCATTCCTCATAGCAGTGCTGGAACTCGGATATTGGAATCGTCTTTAGCTGGTCGGCTACAGCCGTTTGCATGTTTTCCGGTGTCCCAAAATGATTCCCTTCAGATGAATTTTCAATTTTGGGAAGAGGAAATGTCACAAGGACTCAAGTCAGGTGAATAAGGAGGCTGAGGAGTCACAGAAATATTTTTACAGGCCAAAAATCCGTTTATGGAAATTGCTGCGTGACAAGGCGCATTGTCATGTTGTAGGATCCAATCGTTCTTGATGTTTAGTCTCACACGCATGACCCTTTTTCGGAGTCTTTCGAGAACCTCTCGGTAAAAATGTTGATTAACTGTCTGACCTTGAGGCAGGAACTCTTTGTGAAGGATTCCCTGGCTATCAAAGAAATAAATCAGCATGCTCTAGATCTTTGATTTGCTCATTCTTGCTTTCTTGGGCTTTGGAGAGCCTAAAGTGTGCCATTCTATGCTCTGGCGTTCTGTTTCCGGCTCATACTCAAACACCCAACTCTCATCACCAGCAATGACACGTTTAAAAAAAATTTCGTTATTTTCAGTAGATTCCAAAAAGTCAAGGCACCTTTCTCTCCTGATGTCCCATTGTTCCTGCGAAAGTTTTTTTGGAACCATTTTCGAGCAATCTTTCTCATTCCCAATTCATTGGTCAAAACTTGATGAACGGTGGTGTGAGACAAATTCAACTGTTCCCCCATCATTCTGAACGTCAACCGACGATCTGAACGCAGAAGATCGCAGATTTTGTCGACATTACCATCGGTTCTTGCAGTTGAAGGCCTTCCGCTGCGTGGCTCATCTCCCATCGACTATTCCTTCTGAACATGCCTTAAACCACCGAAAAACCTGGGCTCTTGACAATACACTGTCTCCGTAGGTCTGCTGAAGTTCTGCAAAAATATGTGTTGCACTTTGGGCAAGTGTGAAGGAAAACATGATAGCACACCGTTGCTCTAAATTAATGTCTTTCATTTGTAGAACGCACTACGAAAACCGGGTTCACGGAAAAAACGACAACGGACAACCAAATGACTTGATCGAGTTCAAGCTTGCACTGCACGCGTATTACAATGTCCACTTTTCGCCCCTCCTTGTCCCGTTCTTCCCGTGTTGCCATATCAAACGCTACGTTGTCAGTCTCTACTTAATTTACACACCTCGTATATATGAATTTCTTTTCGTGGCCGCAATAAACACGATTTTTTATGGGTTGCTGCACACGTTTCGGTACCAACTCATGCAAACATCTAATGTTCCCAGAATGCTAAGGGCGCACAATTCAAATCCTAAAGTTCAATTTGGAACATGCTATATTTGTAGATGGTATAAGCAAGCATTCTGCTCAGATACATGTTTAAAGAATTTACGAGATACGAGATTTTCATTGTATGTATACTTGTATACATGATAATCACTTTATCTCATCTATTCGCACGATGATATTTATTCGCCCCGCTTGTTATTCGCAACCGTACGCCTATTATAGTTAAATTATTTACAGGAATTCTATTTTACGTGTCCGGGGGTTTATTGACGGCACAAGAATTTATAAGTGACTGGGTGATTTTTCCATTTCTCACGGAATCGCTTAATAATAGAATCCGCACAAGCGCCACAGACCCGCACGCCTTTTAAATTCTGAACCGAATGCGTGCCGCCGTACATATTTCATACCGTTGGTAAATCATCCGCTATCTCCAATCGCAGAAGACACGCGAAGAAATAGTCCATGGCAACACCTAGTATATATGCGCATATCTACACATAACTCGATTATTACGTGCATTAAATCTTATAACAAAAATAAATAATCAATAAAAAGTCATTAATCACACTGTATTGGATCACTCCTCCCGAGGTTAATTAATTCGAGACACGCGTAATTGTGCGTTTTAGTGCTCCCAGTTCATTCAAACTGGAAGCACTAAAACGCGCATGCGCAGAAGGTGCCCAAATAGGTAACGTTATCAGATGTATATTATAACTGGTCAGCCCTGTAAGCGGTATGAATGGAAATTACATACATTTGAATTTTTCAACAGTTATTATCCATTCTACGACAGACACAGAAAAACGTTAAAATTAGGTGACTGATCTCATTTTATTATATTATTTTGAATTATTATAATTATATTATTGTTGTTGAATTGTTTGTTTGAGTATTTATTACTGTTAAAATATTTTTTCTTAAGTTTTAGCTTATTTATTTAGTTTACCATGGCTGGCAGAGTTGGTATAGTACGGGCAGTAATCTTAACCGAGAACAAAATTATGAACGATCAGGAAATTACGGCTGAGAGAGTTGTTTTACGGGATATTTGTTTTAATAATAATTTAACATGTATTTATTGGCTCATAAAGCACCACTTACTAAAGAATTCTTGTTTTGTGGGAAATCTGAAATCCCAATGTCATTCATGAAGAAAAACTCAACAAAGGCAAATAATACATGGTTATTTGGAAACAGTGTTGAACATATCTTAACGTAATCCTCTTTGACAGCACTATGTTTGAAGATTATAAAGCCAAACGATCATTGAAAAAACACTGGTAATATTTATTTACGTATACTTTCAACAAAAGAAAATATTTCTGGAACTGGAAACACGGTTTATTGAAATTTATAGTTTGACTACCACACCACAAAAACTACAGTACCAATGTATGAAGTTATATATGTTTTATTTTAAATGTGTATTGTTTCCCTTCGAAGAAAACACAGGAAATAAAACAATTATTTACTGAAATGTTGTCTCTTATTTACAATAAGTAGATATTGTGAAACAACAATATTGTGGCTAAAACTAGTTTACAACAAAGAACTTCAAGTAGATCCTTAATATTTTTTTCCTAACCGCATTATGTAACAAAGAACGTATATCACACAAAATAAAATTCTGAAAATTACTTGCCACCAATACTCTCTGGCAAGAAGGTATAACTATGATATTATATGCATTTACATATAAAGATTAATGCTATAACACAGATTTCACGATTTACGACTGTGTCGCTCGTGAAATCATGCTATGGAATGCTCCGCTTTGCACTAGATGTCGCCTATGATTTTTCATTGTCAACATCTATTGTAAAGTGTATACATACTTATATACGGCGTGCTGAAAAGTGGCAGGCATTCCCCGTCGTACACTGATGAGGCCTAGGAAGCCCGAAACAGCTGTCTGTACGTCGGAATGTCTGTCGCTACCAAAGCTGTGCATAACCAGCTGTGTTGTGTGATCCAAAAGCATTATGTGCGTATACATTTACATTTTTCATTATTGTTTATATGTATATGCATATAATATCATGGTTATAATTATCACACATTTATAAAAATTCAAATCGTGAAAAATATGATAAAGTAACGAACAGTTTATTATTAATTCATGAAAGAATTGCAAGGACTGTGTGCTGGTATCACTAATACACAGTATCGGGAAAATCCACACAGCACAAATTAATTTAATAAAATTCGGTACATATGTTTCAAGAGCACGTCGGCTCCCATTCTCAACCAATCCCCGAATTAATTCATTCTGAATATAAAAATATAAGGTTGTTTGCTAACTTTTAACAATAAGATTATAAAAAAGATAATGACGGGTTTTTTAAATTCAAATTAATTCCGCCAAGTACTAAACGAAATCTGACAACATGGTCCACCTTTGCGCATGTGTATTAATTGCCCGCGAATAGGTGAATAGGGAATATTACAAGAAAATACAAGGTCGTTATGTATATTACGTTAGTAAACGAATTCAATGTGTGTGTCGCACACCAGTTCGAAATCCATTATACAAAACGTTCTCAATAATAATAAAGTAGAGCGAATCCCAACTAATTGGGACCAGTGGTAATTCCGATTACCGATTTATTCGGATTTTTGAACAAAACTTCAAAAACGCATCAAATTTTATTATTAAAGAAGCGATTTTTGCACTGCGCGTCAGTAACGTAGTTATGGCGCGGTCCACAAACGTGCTCGGTTCTCAGTAATGATTTGGTCTCCGTCTGGGATGGACGTATATTGGCACGGTTCATATTCCTTCTGATGTGTTACGGATTGTTGTATGTATCAATAGTAATGTGGCAGTTAGGTAGTTCGTCGAAAAATGTTGTTGAACCAACCTGTTTTTGTTCGACTCAACCAATTTTTTTTTCTCAGGGTATACTGAAGACATCTATTAAATATCTAGAATGGCCCCGGACCAATATTGCGTAAGTCGTAACAGAGTGAAACTGAGCAAAGCTAGTAAACCAGAATACCTTGAAACTACACCGTAGCGGCAAGATCATCGCCGACCACCCGCAATGCTAGCACTCGATTTTGCATGTTAGATGAGTTAATAAATAATTTGTGTATTGCATTGACTAATAAATGATAAGATTTGGTAATTATCGTTTGTGAGCATCTTACAGACTTCAAGTAGGAAAACAATCAAAACGTCTTCAATACATACATAGGTGCATAACATTTTACAGATAACTATGCCTATATATAACCACCAGCGCGGTTTTTTGTTTTCCCTTTTACCGCGCATGGTCACGCACGCACCGACAATAATGATTCCGTCGTTCCGCGCCATCGACGCGCACGGTCATTGTCATTGTCATAGTCGTGGACGGCACGGACCTCAGCCTTCACCTAGCCGTTGTTTTCATGAACGTATTTCTTCGTTCCTTTCGCGCCTGCCGCACCGCAAGCCGCTCAATTTGGACGTTCCAAAATTCCGCAGTGACAACCAGAACAAAATCGAAGAAGAATGTCAAGGAGATTATTTTTAGGGGTCACCGCTACGGAGGTGAGGTGAAGGATGAACTGGTAACAATTACCCGACGCAGTGTATGTGTAACAGAAGCGCATGTTGCGTTTCTTTAAGAAAGAGTAATATTAAAACCATCTGGCAGTTGCAACATTTGATTGGATAGCAAAAGTAGACAAGTGAATGAGACGGAAGCTACAATTAAGATGTTATCTTTCAACAATGTTGTAAATGCACGCAATTCTAGTTGAGTACTAAACTAATTATTTAGATGAATGAAGTAAATTAACTGCTGATGCAGAATAACATGGTTAAGTGCACCGCATGTATGTGTATATGTACATATACAGCCTGTTACGTAAGGTACGTTCCAAAATTTGAAGATGTGATGTTGAGTAATGTTTTAAGAAAAAAATGTTCCTGTGAACATATGGCCACAAGTACACAAGGAGGCTTTAACTAAAAGCAATTCCTAATATAAATGCTCACACTTTTAACATTTACTGTGTTTATAGAGAAAACTGCTTCAAGTTGAGGGCCTTTTCAGTTTACTTAGAATTAGTGTTTTAAATTCTGCTTACTATTATCGCAGTTATTGCTGCTGTTAAAACACTTTTACTATGATGGATGGCAACATCAATGCGGAAATGGCTGATAGGCAATAGTCTCGCTACTGGTAACTCCTTAAGAGCTCAACGCTTTTATGTGTATTTATCCATTTCTGTATGTTCAAATTCTAAATAGGGAATTATCCTCATTATCCCGAAAAAAATCTATAAAAAGTTACAGATTCCTTTTCACAAAAGTGCGTTTCTGGACCATTGTGCGCCAGGCAAACCCTTCAGATCTCCGCTGTGTGGGGTCTATGTTTGTTTATTTGTCGATACATTTTGGTATATCGCCTGTTAGAGCGTAATTGTACTTTCTGAATCTTAGTAAAGTAGAATACAACTCACGTTGAATAACAATTCCTTCATGTGTCTATGAATGATAATGCATTTATTTTGGATTTAAATTGGATTTAATCAATCAATACTAAGTAATTAGAGTCTGATGCCTCTAATGCGGTTATTACTTTCCCAGCTTCCCCGTTAAGACAAGGTCGCAAATAATAGAATTTTTGCCTTGGACTTAATTGCTGGTTGTCTTAAATTAATGCCTTAAATGTATCGACAAACACAAGTTTGTCGTAGACACCATGAATTTCCGATTTTTTTTTAATTGAGGAAAAAACTAGGAAGCGACTTACAGATTCTGCTATCTCCGCTTCCGATGTGCCAATCCAGAATATGGCGAAACGATTTTCGTCTTTTTGGGGGATGGCTACAATGAATAAATATGTCTTGGGCCTTGAAACGTGTGCTCAAAGCACTAAAATCGGGCTCAAAGATCCAAAAAATGTTGTGTTCGTCCAGAACATTGAACTTATCTAAGTAATCTGTCGCTTACCGAACGAAACGGTGTCCATTAGTTGCTGCACTTTAAAATGAAGCGACTTCACTTTGTGGTGTCTACTGGGCAACTAACTTTATTACCCTATTCAAAGGACGCTCTTAATAAACTGCATATATACATGCAATGGTAAATCTTAACAAATACTACCTGTTCAAATTCCTATAATAAATATGCACGCATTTCCACCTTTGATTATATAGATATTACGTTCCCAGGAGATAACTTGGCAGCCAACTACAAAATTCAAAAGTTTCACGATTGCATACAACTATAATTAACTGTAAATTTTTCAGGCCATAACGAGAAACATGCCTGAACAAAACACTGGCCCAAGAAAAATGTTAATGGTAGTATTATTTGTCGAATGAATTATAATTATCTTCTCATGCACCTATAAAATTAGACCCTGTACGTTTAATGATACCGTTAATTTTAGTGCCGACTTTAACTGATATTTCCGTCGTAAAACGACTACCATCCGACGCTGTCCGTCCATTTAATTTTACCGTTCAATTCGGCGAGTCGGCACCGCCTAACGTATTACAAGATGTCTACGTGCACTCTCCTATCGTTAAAATTCCTATTCCATCCCCGTCATATGTATGCCTAAGGTTGCCGCCCTGTTGCCACTCGCCTAACCAAGTACTTTACATTAACTATGTCTTATCTGTGGTGACCCCCGCAAGGCTGTTTCAAGGCCGAACATTGTCCGTTCTCGAGCTGCTGCACCTTACGAGGCCATTTATTAAGTTTGCTTTGCTCTCATTACATTGCCTTAACACCAGTTAGGTGCCAAGCATGTATGTACACTTGTATGTGTACGGAATTAAGTGAAAATAGATGGTACGGATGTATTAATCTCTCAATAAATAAACTGATTGTGGATCTATTAAAAAAAAGCCAAGTCGCACATCTTTTACGCGTACGGTAAGTTCAATAAGCTATTTTATATGTCTCTAAAGGTTTGCTCGGACCAACAGTTCAGAACGGTTCTCTGATTGATGAGCTTGCGAAATGGAATTTTCACTGTTCGAATCTCGTAGTTCCCGAACTTGAAATTCTAGAATTTTAAATTCACCGTTCGAACCGTCAGAACTACGAATTCAGAACCGTTAGATCAGTTCTTGCTAGGGAGCAAGTATTTGAAATTATGAGTAGTTCGAGACATGGGCATTCTAATATTATTTGAAAACACTCTGAACAATAATTCTCGATTAGGTTAAAAGTATCCATCTTCAATTCTACTGGATGTGGATTAGTTATTATTTATGATCCCTAATGAAGTAAGGGTTTTAAGGTGATAATTACACAATCTTTAATTAATCCAGTAAAGACTTAGAATGGATTATCATAGGAATATTGCTACAGCATGTTGATCAACTTATTTTTTTTTCTAATGATCTAATGGGCGTTAAATTGACAAAGACCATATTATGGGTTAAGGTATATAAATATGGCAATTGCACAATTTGGAAAGTTCACTTTAGTTGAACAAGCTGAAGTACTAAGTGTTTGTAGTACACTATTTCGCTAGCACGTGTTAAACAGAATCGTATAGAAAAATAAGAAACTAGGTTCTATTTTTATTTTAATTTTGGAAATAAGTCTATGCTATAATTCGAATATACGTGGGTCGCCTTGTTTGTGTAGATGAGTTAAAAGGAAACAACTTTTCATAGTAAAATAATTGTGGGAAAGCTACAGGAGAGTTACAATTCAATAAAATATATATACTTTTTAGGTTATGGATACAACTTAAAATAGGTATTTTTGCATAAATGTTGTTTATGATACTTTTCTTGATATTTCAAACACATACATTTAACGTATATTTAAGAATATGCGATTATGCATTATTTTATGCTGTTCATTTTAAATATTTTAGAGTCTAATAGTGTCCCTTAGTAGTCCAATAGTAATGCCCATTTGACATATTCTTCTCTCTTGTTTCACCACCAATATTGTTTCTGCAAGTACACCATATTAATTTATTTCCTTTTCTTTTATATCTTCATTCATTTTCATTTCTATTGGCTTACATTTTGATTATAAGTAAGTATAATTAATAAATAAATAAAACATATGTAAATATAAGTTAAAAAATACCTCTTACCACCTTGTTGAGTAAAGAACTCTAAATACGCATTTCGGCAACTAAGTTGCCATCCTCAGCAGAAAACCACAGAGGAAAAGATATATATCTTTACGCCGAAATGCGTATTCAGAGTTCTTTACTAAACAAGGTGGTAAGGGGTATTTTTTAACTTAAATTTATTTTAAGCCACCGTATCCTATACCTAACCTACAAAACATATGTAAAAAAATATATTAACTAAAAACTCTACTAATACAATATGTAAACTTAAAAAACCAGTAAGAAAAAACATTCGTATATTATTTTATTTGTAAGCAACATGGCGTGGTAATTTGAAATTTTAAGTGGAGACAATTCAGTTCGGACCTCAAACATTAGAACCATTTTAGAACTTGAATTTGAACCCAGTCATACCCAGTACACTGATAATTTAAAATTCGAGAACAATTCTCGAACTGGAGGTCCGAACAAACCTTAAATCAAATTTATGCTAATTTACACTATGTCTAAATGGTTGAAACATTCTTATATCGCTAATTACGCCAAACAAATAGAAAAAGAAAACAAGAAATAATTCTTTTTTTCTTTTACTCATACGAGGATCAATATACGAAAATTACCAGCATCCGCTCAAATCCTTCTATTCAGTCACTGCATTTATACATTCCAATTTAATAAGTGAGGTAAAATCTCAAGGTCGTGCATGTACTAAAGAATTACCGTTACAAGATCGTTATTAACACAAATATATTCAAAATCTTACACAGTAGAATTTCCTGTCATACAATTACACAATTGCGTGGTTACTTAAATAATGGCAAAGTAAATAACTACATAAACATGGACGTATATATACCAAGATTTTATACATATATACAACATTCTTGTAGGCCGCGATTTGATTATATAAATATTATACGAAGTGTTGTTGCTTAATACTGTAATTCATACATAGTTAAGTAATGGTAAGTTGACTCTAATTTTCAGATACATACATACATATTCTCACACGTCTTCCAGAATTTTTAACACCATGTAAATTTATTCTCTTCCGTAATAACTTTTACGCTATAAAATGTGTCCAAATAAATTCGAAATACACTAACCAATATATGGGTGATTATCCTGAAGGAAACATAACTAATTTTGAGGTTGACGTGGATTATATCATTGATTATGCGCGCAACATTCTTTCGTAAACTGTGCGTGGGCATTAACTTTTATTCTCTACAAACCAGTTACGCGACTCGAAAATTTGGTTGATCGATATTTTTACAATTACTACTCAAAAATTGTGTTCACATGCAATTCATCAAACTCACAGATAAATTCAAAATTGATATATTTTGAATATTACACAACATATAATAATAGGACTCTATTGACCACATTATAAAAGCATACAACAACCTCAAACTTAAATCTCAAATTAAATAATATTTTCTATGATCAACAGGGATAGGACTCCGGCAACCGAAATATGCAGGTGGAGCAGAAAACTAAATACCCAGGCTTAACCCTAAATTCCAAAATACGCATTTGGATGGAATGATAAACAAATGTAAAATGGCACTCATGATGAGTCACAGAATAGGAAAATCATGGGGATTTAAACCACGCATGACACACTGGTTGTATACTGCAGTGGTGACACCCATGATTACCTATGGCTGCCTAATTTGGTGGCCAAAGACAAATCAGAGGCAAACAATAGCTAAACTCCTAGGAATTCAGAGATTGGCATGCCTGCGTATTACAGGTGCAATAAGAAGCACACCGACTGTAGCCATGAAGACCATGCTAAACCTATCCCCTCTTGATATTTATATCAGAGGGAGACAAGAATGTGAGCATATAGGATAATGTGCAGTGGTAGTTGGAAACCTGGCAATATTCTAGGACACACCAAAATAACAAGGGTTGTTGAAAATCCCGTGTTAGATATGGGCTGCGACTCCATGATTCCTAAACTCTCCTGTGATAAACCCTTCGAACTCATGACTGATTGGAAGGGATGGAGAGAAAGGCTGAAACGAATATCGCAGCAGACCAGAATCTGACACATAGACGGATCGAAAACGAGCACAGGTTCGGGAGCAGGAGTATGCGGGGGGAGGGGGGAAGCCGGAGCGAAGACTACGCGTACCACTTGGAAAGCACGCCTCCGTGGTTCCAACTGAAACGTATGCAATACCGATCTTTGCTAGAGAGTGTCTGCAGCGAGGCCACAGACCCAACCGCGCTACATTCTCACGGACAGCCAACTGGCCTTAAAGGCTGGCGAAACACAATACTGTCGAGCGAATGTGGGTGCCGGGGCATGGAAGATTTGGGGGCAATGACCAGGCGGAGCAGCTAGCAAGGAAGGGATCCGAAATTACCTTCACTGGACCTGAACCAGCTTCCGGGATCACACAAGCTGCTGCGCGTGGTGCAGTAACTCAGTGGGTCACTGAACAACACCAGAAACACTAGCATCCTGTAGCACAGCAGAAACACAACAAACAGATGATGAGGAAACCAACACAACGTTTGCCAGCTGACATGTTGTCTGTTAGCAGAGCGCAAATTGGGGTGATGAGGTGTCTACTCACTGGATACGGCAACCTAAGGAAACACCTACACAGAATGGGAGTCTACAGAGAAGAACCACTCTGTAGATTACGCAATGAAGAGGAGGAAACAGCCTCTCACATTGTTTTTTAATGCTACGCATTAATCCACCGCAGAAACCCGCTATCAGGTGCAATAGACTTACTGCGGGGCATACCGAAAAAGGATTTGACTCACACTCTACCGAAACTTGTTAGGGGGATAGATCTGTTTGAATAATCAGAAAATAACCGAATGCAAAGTAATATAATAGGCCTCAATGCCGCAGTGTTAAGGGATGGGACCTTTCTCTGCACGGGGTCCAAATCAATCAATCAATCGGGCAACTGGTTGCTATTCTTCTCAAACCAAGCAAATCGACAATGAACAGCCAAATCAGTGCGACAAATAACATGCAAGCATGTATCCGCACAGATAGTGCAATATTACAAATCGGAGTGAATACTAAATAGCAATTTGCGCAATTCTCGCAATTCTGCGCAATTTAGATATTATTCTGAAATGTGGAGACAAGTCTGTTGTATAGTATCTATTATGAATACAAACAAATACCCATAATTCATGTGTTGCTATTGTATACGAACTTCAGCGAAGATGACAGTTTATTTACCTTCTTGTTCTGACACTTAGAATATCCACTAGAGCATGTTGAAACTGCATGGACTTTGCTAAGCATATTATCACCTAAGTGGCATACACCTTCGATAATTTTCTCATATTAACAATATTTATTTCGCCGTTCTATCTGTTAATACACGTTACACACCAACAATAAGACTACCTGGGACCAGAACCAACATCATGTTCAAGTCTCAAATTTATCAGGTGTCTAAAAACTTTAATAACTCATTCAGTGAAGTACTACAAAGTTACTTGTGTTTTTTATTGATTCTCATACCATTTCGTTGTTCTTTTCTTTTGTTTGAGGTATTATGACTACTGTTAATATTATTACTACTATTATAATATTATTATCGTATTAATTATTGTAGTAATTCAATAAATTGTCGTGTTAATGGATAAATTAGTATTGGTGTCATAAAGTACTGTTACTATTACTAATTATAGCATCACTCCTACCCATAGTTGATTGTTTGCACTTTGGTGTAGCATACAAGACACCGTTTTTAATCATCTCAATTTTTCTAATTTCATGTTTACTTTCGTTTAGTTATGTTTATTTATTCGCAGCAAATTTTGTTGTTCACATTTCATGACTAGATCAGATCTAGACTAGATCTGACATGATCAGAAAACTACATCATTTTTTTCTCTTTTCTTAAATATTTAATCGATTCGGCAAGTCACTGTAGATCTTCAGTTCAGTGTAATTGGATGTGATTACATTTTGTTTCCGTTACCTTAGCTATGAAGTACATGGAAATTAATCAAGTCTATGAAACTATCCCTTGGACATGTAGATTGCTAGTTCAGTTTCTTACATTTTTGATTAATGCGCCTGACTGTGTTCACCTATCATTAGCACGGTGTAACAAACGCAAATGCGCTACGCCATTAAAGTTTGCAACTTAGGTGGATATTGTGTGTACATAATACAGAGGAACTACGAACTTTATTGCTGCGAGGTGGTACGCAGTTGTGTTAATCTAGAGATCTTGAAACCCCCAGGTAATTTCTATCTGCAAGGTAACAGAAAGGAAGGAGCCGAGATAAAGAACGGTTACACTGGAAAAAAATCGCTTTATTTTATTAGTCTACACCCCAACGTACACCATGCACATGTAAATAGAAAATCATGTACAGAAATCTTTAAATTCGTCGTGTACGACGGGGCAACACGACGTGTACACCTTTTGTCGTTGAGAGAAAAACGATCTCAAAGCGCAAAACGAACACCTGGAAGGAAAGAATCCGTTCGTTCGGCCGGTAACTTACAATCGTCGAAGTAGTGCTGAAAGCATTATTGCGGAGTGCACGTCCAGACTAGCCGCTGCACCACGGACATGAAGGCTTCTTACTCGAGACGGGCCCAAGGACGATGGATCGGAGAGATGCATGCTCCCACGCGTCGAAACCGCGGCGGGTGGCACCACCAGATCTACTCGATAGAAGGTTCTCAAAGTGACATACACACTATCAGCCCTGTCTTGTATATGGATGTACCAGTGCGGTTGTTACGGACACATAGACTTACTCCGCAGGTGAATTACGTTTGTACTCGAATGTGTAGGAGACACGTCGATGATTGGTTGGAGATCCTAAGCTATAAATTCGCAACTAGAGTAGTATCACAAGATTCCATTCGTGTTTGGGTGTTCCATTGTAGGTATGTAGGTACAAAAGGCATTCGCACTAAGGCTATCTAATGTTCAGCGTTGTAAAGAAAGTAATTAATAATAATAGTATTACGAGAAAAGATACGTAATATGCTTATATCAATCTATTTATTTAAGAAGCATAAGCCAAATCAAATGAAATCCCTTGCAAAAGTAGAGTAGTTAGTCTGGCTCTGAAAGCTCCTTTTTCAATATACAGGAATCACATATCATTTCTTTTTATTTTCAAGCAGATAGCGACGCCATAGAAGAACAAATGAGGGAAACAAAAGAAAAATACGATGATATGAACAAACAGTGTAACGGCACAATTACAATAAATTTAAATCAAAATACAAAATCAATTTAATTTCTGTCAGCTTCGATAACGGTTTATTGAAATGACATGAGCACTCTTTCTCCACTTAGCTCCTCAGCTTCTCAAGTCGTGCAGTCTTGGATTAAAGTAAACTATGTACCATTAAAGACAATGTTTGGAATACTACATGTTTATTACGTGACAAAGAGGCACACACAAAAAAAGGAAACAACAAAAGATAAAGTAAAATTTTGGCGCCCCGTTTTAAAGTTCGAGTTTGTGGGCCTAGTTCTTGATCCTCCTTGTTCCAAGTCGCTCATTGGCAACTTCTACCAAATTTCACGCGAGTTGGGGTTTGATACAGCCAATGTCTTTTGATTTCTTGCTGGAAGTACGAGTGCAATACTTCCTGGTCTTCACATTCTTTATTTTCCCGACTCTGCTTAATTTCTATTTTTTTCCGATTAACGTTTTATTGCACATTTTGGGGTCGCGACGACTTTTCTTTGAAATCACAATAGCAGTCGGGTTAAGTACTGTCGCGTTGCTGACATTAATTTTATTATCTGATGTAATGTCAAAAGTGACGTCCCGCCTCCTTAGATTTGACGCAGGGTGACAACTCGTGTCTTCTTTCTATAGGCTTCCACGCTTCTCTCTCTTCTATCGCTTTTCCTCCACTTTATCACCAGTCCACATACCTCCCTTTTACAATATATAACTGATAATTTCATAATATCATCTTAAAACATCCGCATACCAAAATAGATTTTAAAAACTAACTGATAGGCCTCTAACAAAGTGACTATAAATACGTTGTTATACAAAGACAAGGCTTTAGCGCAATGAACAAAGTATATACTAAAGATAATGTTTTACAATAAATCGTTCTTTAAACATTTCCAAAACTGCACTGACAAAATATGTACTAAGCAAGATTCAACCAGAATATAACCCAAGCGAAATAGTATTTAATTTTGTTAATCAGAAATCTTTTAATTGTACCGTTCCACTGCAACAGAAACAGCGGATGATGTAATGTCGTTGAAAAGATGCTAGGCTACTGGTTATGATGAAATAACTGCAGAGATGGTAAAGAGCTTAGGAAGAAATGAGATGCAAATGGTAAGTCATCTGTACAACAAAGTATGGGAGACAGAAAGAATACCAAAAGAATGGCAGTTAGGCATCGTGTCTTGGCTATTTAAAAAAGATACAATAAATATTGCAAGGACTATAGAGGCATCACCGCTTTAAGCATATGAAAGAATTTTAGAAAAAAAATTAAAGCAACAGTGACAGAACAGCTAGCGGAATCACAAAGTGAATTCAGAAAAGGTAAAGCACTGCAATACTACATGTTCACCTTGAAACATATAATTGAAAGGAACATTAAGCTAAACAATAATACTTGGGTAGCCTTTACTGATATGGAAATTGATATGGAAGTAGTTTTAAAAAATAGAGTAGAAGGAAAATTATATAATATAAAATGTTTATGTAGATGAAAAAGGAATTACATAAGACTAGAGAAGTCAAGGGAAGGAATGAGGCAGAAGGTGTGTTCTGTAAGATGCTCTTGAATGTTGAACTTGACGATATATTAAAAATAATGTACAAAATAAAAAGAAACCCACGTAGGGTATAGAAATATGAAATATGCAAACGGTTCAAATCTCGGAATGCGAATTCGCAGACGATCTAATAACATTCAATAAAAATATCGAAGCATTACCAACGAACTTAAATACATGGAGTGAAGCACTGCGAAGCAAAAGGTAAAACTTAAAAAATAAGGTAATAATAGGAAAGAGCGACCCAAAGGTATCCATAGCAGTACGAGGAACATAATTCGAAAAGGTTAACATATTTAACTATTTAGTAGTGAAGAAAAAATGGAAAATATGCTGCAGAAATAACAAAGCGTGGAAAACTCAACCAAGGTATAATTAACTATATATAAGGCGCAACCAACAGAAAAGTAGAATCCGGACGCTGGAAATTAAGTATTTAAGAAGTGCTAAAGGTATCACAACAAGATATAAAGTAAGGAATGATCAAGTGAGAAAATAACCTCTCTTGAATTTCATCGAGAGAAAAATGAAATGGTTTGAACATGGATGAAAGAGACGAGACAAGCAAGGAGGGTATGCCAAGCAAGGAAACCACAGAAAAGAAGAAGAGGCAGATAGAGAACAACGTGGAACGATGTAGTGGAAAATCTTTTGAGAAGCCGGGTACGAAATTAGGTTGATGGGAAGAACAAAGTTTAACACCTCTAGAGTAAAACAAGGATATGGATTATATACAGGGTCCTGCAAGTTAAGTGACCTATTAAAATATTTTGGGGATAGAAATGTACAAAAATTCTGAAAATAAGTACACTGCCATAGACTATAGTGGTCTTTAAGAGTAAATTATTTTCATTTTTGCACCACCTCCGGTTGACCAGAAGTCGCCATTAACTTTCTAATTTCAAATGGAACGTTATAATTTCAAATTCTGATTATAAACGATATTCTAAACACAAAATGTTAAGGTTTCCCTATACCTAAATATAATCGATTTTGAGATATCTTCAATCTTTGTAAACAAAATCGTTTTGTCTGCCTTTCATTTACAAAATTGTACTTACGACACTCATAAAATTTCAAGATTCAAGCTGCTATTATTTGAATGCATAACCGGTAGGCTCTGAAATCATAGCCTAAATATCCCTCAAAATTTTACAGCCTGAAAAGCAAGTTGAATCTTGAGTGTCGTAAAAATCAATTTTTTTAATGAAAGGCAGGCACACCGGTTTTTTTACAAAGTTTAAAGATATCTCAAAATCGGTTACATTTAGGTATAGGGAAACCTTGACATTTTGTATTTAGAATAACGTTTATAATCAGAATGTTCAATAAAAATTACAACATAAATAATAATAAAATAAGAAAGTTAATGGCGACTTCCGGTCAACCGGAGGTGAAGCAAGAGTGAAAATAATTTACTCTGAAAGATCACTTTGGTCTACGACAGTCTACTGATTTTCAGAATTTTTGTGTATTTCCTTCCCCAAAATATTTTAATAGGCCGCTCAACTTGGGAGACCCTAATATATATTTCCTTCCTTATATATATTTCAGATGTTTCACATGTTGATAAAGCATCTTTAAAAAATGTCCATTGATCCTAAGCTACATAAGTTTTTATCTAGTGCCATATCTGATATTAAGATTATATTGCAATACACATTGCATTGAACAATCACAGATTTTATTCAGCAGAGCGAAACTACAATCGGTATCTCTATAGAATTCGAATCTTAACGCTCCACATACGTTTGCAACATCATACTACGCTTAAAATTCTTCGGTAATTTTCCGAATTCATACAGCCGTAACGTTAAAAACAATTACCTAGCGCTGTTACGCAAACGATGCGCACCTCGTACGCTCGACTAGAGACGAACATAGGCGGCAGTAGGCTCATAGAGAAAGGAATACCACAAAACAACACACGCGGCTAACCTTGGCAAGGTCGTACTATGAACAGAGGTGAATATCCGCAAAAGCTCCTGTCTAAGGACACCACGCCACCTCCTGCCTCGCAAATATTTAGATGGCTATCACTAATGAAGCCGAAACGAGAAGAACCTAGAAGGAGACGGGACAGGACGTCGCGCAAGAACTGGCCAGAAGAAGAGGAATCGTATAAACTCGTTTCTGAAACAATATAATGGGTCATCGTCGTCTCCGTCTTCGCAGTTTTTATATTTGGAATTCCTTATGTTACTGCTGCTACTGCTCCCTGTTCCACGGGCCGATGAAGACGGCCGACGAGTTGTGCAGTGAGTGAGTGTGAAAAACACACGAAATACTTCATAATAACAAACAGAATGACGAGCTACTCCATACTGTTCTGGTGATCGCAATAGTCAGTGGTATTCCTTTTGCAGATATTGTTATTACTGTTTTGGCTGACCTTGAGTGGTAAAGCGTACACGCTAGTTACTACATATATACGCGTAAAGAACAATTCGATTAGTCACTGCGGTTGTAGCTAATTAGTATTTTTTGGCACTGCTCCGTGAGTAACATTGTTTGTTTCGTAATGCTATTTTGAAGGTCACATTAATAATTATCAAAATTGAATATCTAAATCAAGGAGAGGTTGGCACTTACAACTTTATTATGTCTGCAAGAAACGAACAAGGTAATTGTCCTGTAATACTCAATTAAAGTCTTATAAGCCCACTTCAAACTTTACTTTTGATGATTCTGGAGGAAGACCCACAGATCCACATTTGCTTGAGTAAAAATTGTCGAATAACAGTTAATAGCATTTGCTTTGAAATTAGGAATTTCTATTACACGTGTAACGTAATTCCAGAATTCAATGTAAAATTTCATATAGATTCCAAATTCTCATGCATTTGTATACTTTTTTATATATTTAAAATTACTTAATCGTAATACGTGTCTTGATGTAAACGAACGCTGGTTACGAGATATATTTGAGAATTGTGTAAGGATGGGAAGAATGCTATCTATGCTAACGAGAGTTAAATGAGAGTAAAATGTGCGAAATATCTAAAATGTACAATGGACCAGGAATGTAGTAGCTATCAATCTCGGGCCGTTACAGTCTGTATACCTAAATAGTGATTCTGCAGTTTTTCTTTCTATCCATAATATGTACAACGTTAACGCAACTGCCAACGCATCAAAGACTTGTTTCAATAGCAATGGCATGTTTTGCAATTACTTTACTAGTTAGTAATGTTGTATAAAGATTCAGAGATTATATTCAGCGTATACAGAGGCCATGGTAACTGGATTTGTACCACTGGTAATATAAGAAAATATGTGTGGTAAGCAGTTTATTATTCAGCATAAATACATATTATTCCCGTACACTAATACTGTAGCTGTGCAAATACTACTTATTCGTGAAACTATTATAATGCCAATTTTTTTTTGTTGTGAACAACGACCCAAATAAATTCAGGTACCTGGCTGGCGTCCATTACTGTCGAAAAATTGTTGCAAAAGATTGCATTAGTAGTATGGCGGGTCTAGTTTCAAGGCTTAAGGTAGATTGACGAAATATTAATGAACTGTACTTCATAAACAATAATATACTTATATATTAGAACTTGAAGTCGGCTTTAACTATTTGAGCATTACACGACATAACAATAAATCACAAAACAAAGTTAACACACTGCTCGATAAAAAAAAATATTGAGCAGTGTGTTGACTTTGTGTTGTGATTTGTTACTATAATAATATATATTTTGCATTGCATAATATATAATTCATACATTTGCTTTATTTAAAAAGAAAATTCAAAATTTTGAAGTGGCACTACTTTGATTTATGGGGAATTCTATACACGACATTAAAAATTTATTATTAAAATAAAGATGAATTATGAAAAAAAAATGTCATAATACATAACCTATAATAATATGATGATGCATTTGAGCATCCACTTCAACATAATGTTAGCAATAGTATATATTTGAAGATTTGAAGAGTTAGGTCGAAAGAATTCTTTATGTAGTAAAATTGCTCATATTGGTATTAAACAGAAAATGTCTATGATGAAAACTCATTGATAAAAAAATTTTAATTGCATCATTATACATTGACAATTGACATTGTCTATGTAACGATAGCAGAGTTATATTTTGCAATAAAGAATCTCTTAAACTCTGTTGATCAAAGCAAATACTAGGAAAATACTAGGAATGATTGATTAAAAGCATAAACTCATAAAATATACCAAAGCAAAAGCTATATGTGAGGAAGAAAAATATAATAAATAACTAATGCCGTACTGAATTGCCTTAAACATACTATATTGATGCGTATACAACGTATATTCTTTGTGCTCTAAAGTACACGCTAAATAGATCTATTTTTATTTATATATATATATATATATATATATATATATATATATAACGCTTAAAATAGGCATAAATATTTATATAAGAATTCATAGAAAACCCAAGGGAATTTCAACTTATTCGAACAAAAATTGCGGAATTTTTATTTTCTTTGTTAGTATTTTTATTTTTTACTTTAATACTTCACTTATTATTGTTAGTATGTACTACTTCTATTGTTTTTCATAAACCTTGTTCTATTATTTTATGTTGTGGTACTTTACAAAAGTAAATGAAAAGATAAGAATAATCACGATATCTATCCACATTGAAAACTTGCATAGGTTGAACGCAAAAAAGACACATGACTCAGTGGCGTAAGACCATTCGTAATGTCTATTGAATTATTTATTAATGGATGAATCTATAGTTCGACATTTCTTTTTCAACATTTTTCACACGTTTGATGTAGTTTTGTCAATTATCAACTGTTACAGTGCTATTATGCTCTTCGAATTAATTCCTCCATATCTTTTACCTTAAATGTGGTATTATTAATTTATTTTATTTAACTTGCCCATACCATTTGAATGGGAGTGGTATTGCGGTAATCGAAGAACTTCATGAACGTTTCCTTTTGCAGGTTCGTCAATCCTGCTTTTATTGCGGTTTAATTTGTGACATGCAAAACAGCAAGTCCTCCCTGTTTAGCATACCGTCAGTGGTTAGTACTTTTTCTAATTTTCTGCGGTGTCTTCTGTATAATAAAAACCATGCACTTTATGTCGAATAAGTGCTTGCGTATTCTCATCATATGCTTGTAATAGGTCATTTACTTGTATGTCTTTCCTTCTTTTTGGGTTTTTTTTGGACTTGATAATGAACCAGTTCCTGTTTCATATTATATATTGTACGCTCTGAGCAACCCAAAGCTTTACTTGCTTCTTGAATGGCAGCATGTGAATGCATAGATTTATTAAAATAATTTAAAACATTTGCATTCATACACTTCTCCTGGAACCGTTTTCTCCCTACAGCTTCCATTAATGCAGAACCATTTGTACAACTATATATATTATAATTAACGTGGAATTTAATTAAAAATAGTTTAAAACTACAACAATGACGATTGACAGCAGTTGACGCTAATAGACAGGTAAATACCTATTGTTTCCGACGCCAGCATGTAAATAAGTTGTAACATAGCAATCGGAAGTGCAGATAGCGTTAATGACAGCAACTAAGGATAGTAAAAGATAAAAGATGCTATTATATTCCATACTTCATTTGGAGATTGTGACGATCTATAGTTGATCTTTCTCTGGCCACGAAAAACAAAACGAAGCGGCTAATAAATACGATAACAGCTGTATATTCAATCACATACAGTATCTAGCATCACTCGCATGCCTTTTTCGTTCGACCATAACACCACGTGTTATGAATACTAATTTATAAACTCTTCGTCAGTCGAATGTTATCCGTGTATGCTGCGCCGATATCGTCAAGGAGTAAACCGGACGATATACCATACCGAGGATTTTCCAGCGTTTTAGACGACTAGCAAGCAGAGTCGTCGGCGATGTTTATGGTCGGGAGGCGGTCGTATAAACAGCCGTCGCGGTATAAATAATCAGGGAAACCGTTCGTAATTTCCCCGATCGCGCGGGGATCGTTTGTCAAAAAACTTTCCGAATCGCACGCGCGTCTTCTCGCTAACTACATTGCCCGGCGTGGATGGATGGAAAGGTTAAAGTAATTACGATTTTTACGCGTACCTACTGGAAACGTTGACCGGCTAGGACTTGCGCTGAGCGCGAAGCATTATAAAGTCGGACGCTTTATTGTAAGACGGTGAGCGTCAAGCAACTTCATATAATTGTTACTAACGGTCCACGCCGAGGATTTGTATTTCCTTTCTCTTTACCTATCTATCTCTCTTTCGTTCTCTTCCACTCTTCACTTGTTTGCTCTTCTCTTGTATTTGATGCATGGACGCCCATAGAAACGTGTAAAGTGCTAGGAGGCCGACGTTACCCTGGCGCAATTACGAAATTGTGTCTCGAAGAATTATTGTCGTTTCTGAGGTAGAATGTGAATTGTGAATTACGCCACGGGCAGATCGGATATTGTCGTTCCTCCTCGAAAGCCGAAGGCAGCAACAGTCTAGGTGAAATATTACGGCGAGCCAGCGCGTAAATTGGGATTTATTTTGAAACGTTCCGAACGGAATTTAATGCTAAATATAGAGTCGAAGTGGGACCTCAATGCCATAAAACTCCAACGCTGAAGAACACAAAAAAGAGGATAGATATTTACGCGTATAAGTATAGTTTAGATTCTCATTCTATACCGTGTCGTCATCCTTAATTATATCCTTTCATGCCATAATCTTAAATTAATATTCAATCTGTGTGCAGTACTTTATTATTAATTTGTGCTTTATCCAATTATTTATCAAGTTTTGATTATAGGGACAGCCAACTATTACTTGAAGAAGCATAGAGTAGTGCTAATGATTTATTGCAGGTTTATATTTCACAGAAGCGTAAGCCAAAATACAGGTAAGCATTCTAGCTAAAAGAATGGAATTTTTTCATTTCTTCACAAAGTAGCAATAGGTACTAAAATAATCCGCTCTTTGTGAGAACCGTCTGAGCTAAGTCGCCGGAAACATTTCAGCCTCTTGGGTTTTTTGTATATAATCTCCAATTTTTGTACCAATGCACTATACCAGCCATTTCCAAACCATTATACCCTGTATCAGTCTGTACAGATCCTTGGCTGATTGGTTTGTGCAGTTCTCTGGGTTCATTTATGACAGCCATGTCAAACTCAAAGTCAGTGGGCCAAAAGCATGAAGACCGTCGACTAGGTGCACCGCAAAACCTAATCTTAAAGAAGACAAACTACTGAAATAACTTTTAAAACTGCGTCCAAGTGTGCGTCCGTTAATCGCGATCTTGCGGGAGATTTGTTTCCTTTCATCAAAGAAAATAATTGTTCACGCTTATAGGTACTTCCAAACATTGACAGGATTTTACAGGAAAATTTTCTCATTTCTTGGTATTGAACAGGCAAGTACTTATAAAATTCGAATGTACCA
>JARFOC010000464.1:360481-397060 GCA_031763485.1 Osmoderma eremita
GTTCAAACTTGCACTGAACGCGTATTACAATGTCCACTTGTCGCCCCTCCATGTCCCGTGCTTCCCGTGTTGCCATACCAACGCTACGTTGTCAGTCTCATTACTTAATTTACACACCTCGTATATTGCACAATGTCGGTCCGCGAGACTTTCTTGTAGTGTACACCCACCACAAGAGATAAGATTTGCAGAAGAAAATTCAGGAATTCCCGTCGACCAGAAGATTCTCATAAATAATGAGATTCCACGCGAGAACCTCGGCAAAAGTATAGTCCACATTCCCATAGGTTTATGTGGCATAATGATCCGCCCGGGCCATTTACTAAATTATTATCCGCATACAAAATAATAGCTGTTATATTAGCGGACGGAAAGGACAACATATGAATGGTTTATGTCTTCTGGGAGTTACGTGAAGCTAAGGTAAGCGTTGGCGGAATTATATATTCGTTTTGACCGTTTGTTGCCTTTTTCTGTCTGGGTTATGTAAAAGTTCCAAGTCGTTGATCCGCGGACGGGTGTGGTTCTTTGCCATTTTAGTCTAACCATATGCGTACTTCTTGCATAAAGTAGAAATTCTGAGTGTGTAACTGGAGAAGTGAACAAGTGTTTGGAGTTCATTATAGGGTACCAAACATACAAAAATAGATTCAACTATTTGTATTAGTTTTGCATAATCTAATGATTAATTAACGTTGATCAAAAGTTACGAATTTTGTTTCGATTATTTATCTTCAGACATATCCAAACCTATGCGATATAGAGCATTCATAGCTCGCTATCACGTAGATAAGTTATGATGTTCTTTCTTTAATAACTTGTGTACTGTGTGTAGCGTTAAAATAATCTGTTTAAGAATATGTTACCATAGAAAGACATTATCAAATATAAACAATCAATGCACAGATATACAGGCTGTTTCAAAACATATCGGAAAAATTTTAACCACGTATACACTGTAATAGAACTCCACCAGAAAACCAGACAAAAACTGTACACATGCGCCTTTTTATTAAAAAATAATTAATAAAATATCTTCAATAACACAAACTGACCGTTGTCCACTTAGGTCACTAAGGCTAAAGAAAACCCGTTCTTTGGAAATGGCAATTTTTTACTTTATTTAAAACCCTATGCAAAAATTCAAAAAAAAATTGTTCTATTCCTTTGCAATATTTGATAAATAATAACGCCATAAGTATCAAGGCGGCTGCACAAAAAATAACTATAAATTAATGAGAAATTATTCCTTAACTTTATTAAGTGCCGAAAATAAAATCCATTGGACGGTCTTTGTAACTCACAAACTTGTCTATAGTTTTTAATACCATTTTGAACCAAATCTTTTTCCATAGAAAACATAGCTACAGCATTTAACCATTCTAGGACATAATGTTTCGTAAGAATGCTTTTGCTCTTTATAGCGTAAAATAACAGCGATCTGCTTCGGCACTTGGCTGAAGCTCATTTAGTTGTCCACGTGGGGTATGACGAATTCGCTTAACCGAGCCTCAAGTCGTAAAGCCTAAATTGAAAGGAATAATTTTACAACTTCAGCAGTTGGCAGCTGCTCAACTAGATGAAAGGAAAGCTGGTATAGTTGCACCATAATTCGAAAATAGTAATCTGATTCTTGGTTTTGTGTACCGAATATAATGGATTCCTGAAAATGATGATATTTTTGATCGTGATAGGTGAAGTTTAGTTGTCACAAAAACAACCTCGCTCATGTTACGATTTTCTGCTTTCCCTATTCCCTCCACATATTATATATGCTGATGGAAATACACTATCATAACATGGACATAACCAAACATAACCAACACACAATCGTCTCAATAAATATACAAAAATAGTGAGTGACAATAATACAGTCTAAATCGGAAACGATTCCTGCCAATATCCGGCACGTATGTTCAAAAATATAATATATAAATATATTTAAAAATACATAAATATACTTCTGGGATCACACAAAACGTCTGATTGCGTAGCTCCAGACATCCTCCCGCTGTTTCGGACTGCTTAGTCCTCATCAGTGCACGTCGGAGGTGTTGTGTGTTCCCAGAAGTATATTTATATATTTTTAAGTATATTTATATACTATATTTTCTACGATTACAAGTGGAATCTAGCCTAACCAATTCTGAATCTATAAAAATGTGAGAAATAATCACAATGAAGGCAATAATAGGTAGAGTGATAATGATGTTAATCCGCTAGTTTTAATATATAAACAATACAGCAAACTCTAAATTAACATGGAAATATTTTGATGATTTACACCAAATCTACTTTCCTGTCTTGATATAAACCCTCCGCTTACTATCAGCTTCACAGGAAAAATAAAAAACGCATGTTGTCAACAACAATTATGTCAGATGAAACAAGTACATTGAGTCAAGTAGGTGGAAGTAGCAAACATTATGCTTCTACTAATACTGGAAATAAAAGGAAATGAAAAAAGTGGCATTCGGCATTGGTGTTGTAACTAAAATCCATAAACATTCGTTAATTTATTCAAAGATATTTCTACTGGGAAGTATAAATTCTAACAAAGACAACGTAGATCTTATCGCCCGTATAATACTATCAATTCACTTTTTAATCTGTTTTTGTTTAATATAAGATTCTAAAGCAATGTTAACATTATTTCCGGGAAATATTTTCGAATTTGCACTAAATTCCACACTATAGATCGCTTTCGCGATATCAAAGTGTTCCACAGAACTAAATCTGTCTTCAAATTGTGATATTGTGAATTCACATAGGTACTTTCTTTGTCAGAAACTTTTCCTGTCTACGGTGTTTTGAAGTAGTGGCGTATATTTCAGTAACACCTAGTACAATTTGGCTTGCCTCATTACGCACTTCTTGAATAATATCTTTAAAAATACAGGTAGAGTTTTAACTGAGCAGCATTTACTTATTGGAATGAGATATCAAGATGTGGCATAATTTTGTGAAAAAATAAAAGCAAAAAACTCCTTTCCTTGCAGGTAATGGCGTAGTGCCGGTGCTTTCTGAATATGTTCGACAGATTTCCAATTCTCTAGTTCTTCAAAACAGTCAACTAATGAAGCTTTATTCAGGTATGCTATGTTTACTACCATAGATTTAAAATTACATTCGGCAGCACTTGCTATAGGAATACTACGAGATACTGCCTGATCTAATGCAGTCTAATCCGAAAGGCGAATGTGAAAAATGAAGGCATTCCACCTAAACAAGAAAGAACACTCTGGCTACCTTATTTTGTGAAGTTGGGTCATAATAAATTTCAACTACTTTGAATTGAAGGGACGCGAGGAAACTACCAAAAAGAGTTGAAAAGTAGTTTTTCTTCCGATTCCGATTTTTCTAGCATTCTTATTTGTGCATACGCGAAATGTCAAGATGTTTGGATATTAGTTGGATTGGTGTATAAAGACACCAACTAAATGTGCACTGTTTTGTCTTGCAATAACAAAACAGAAGCACGATATCTGAAGAAAAGTAGAAGGAATTATAGCTATATAGAAAAAATGGTTACGATAATTTTATATGACATTAATTGGGGTATTTTGAAAAGGAACAATCACAAGCAAAATCTAATTCTAATAACAACCAAGTCTGATTAATAATAAATGTGCACCACAAAGTAAATATAAAAATGTAAAAGTAACATGGAAGATTAACTTAATAAATTTATGTTAATGCGTCCAGGTTCCAGGTGCGTTGTGTTAAAAAAATGATGATATGTATTGAGCTCTATAAATTGACTTACAATGTAATTTCGATACCAAAACGTGTTTTAAATTGTTGAAAATTTTCGATTCCCCGTAGGTTAAAAAAGACAATCACTCAATTGTCTTGTTGTTAGAATATACTGCTATATGGAGCAACCCTTGGTGCAACATTTTAATCCTACTAAAGCTAACCGCCCCACGCGTCTGACACGAAGTAAGTAAGGGAGTTATAGAGTAATCAATCAAATTCCGTTCTACTTGATCGCTTATTCATCCGCGACGACATCTTCCAGCTCCCTGTCTCGTAGGGAGCACCTCCCGTGACTTCCTCCCTAATCTCCTAAAATTCAAAATAGAAGCGTTGGTCGACGAAGATATATTGCATTGATATACAAGGATGCGAAAAGGGAATCTCTGCAGTTGATTTATTACACTTGCATGTCTTATTGCAATTCGAGAAGTTTAGATCCAAAAATTTAAAACCCCAAAGCGTAATCCAATGTTTCATATGATTTACGGTTTTTTCATCTTTAACAATTTACGTTTAATCTTTCTAATTGCATTTTAAGACTGAAGTTATGTACATCGACTCTTTACCATTCCGGTTCACCCATAAATTACTCGATCCAATTATGGCCAAAATTCTATAATTTATAGAGATTGCCGAAGGTTATTTAGTTGGCCGTCCTGCGCGAGCTGGTAATATAAAACGATTAAATTACATCGATACATCCTACGCCGTTCCTGGCACGTAGTCAATTGAACCACCGTGGACCGTATCGAATGAGCATAAAACAATTAATGTCGTGTATAATCCGAAAATATTCCTCCTATAGATTGCGGCATCGATGCAGGTCTCATGGTACACACCTTTATGAAACCGACTGCACCAGAAAGCGTCTGCTGCGAGTCGACATCGGAGTCCAGCGCGTACGGAAAAAAATTCAATTTCGATTCGGGAAAAAAGGAAAACGAAACATTAATAACCTCAAATGACACAAACTTGCTACGGCTAGAAAGTGAGAGTCATTAGCTGAATAATTTTGTCGATGCCTAATATGTACAAGCGTAATATGTCCGATTACGATTACGTTCCTGCGGCATCTTTTGGTGGTCATTATGATTCTTTATTATTATGGTTGATATTACGAAATATGCAACTTTGTAATTTAAAATTTTGATGACTAGAGACGGTTACAGTTTTAATTATATGAATACTAAAAGTATAGTAATAGTATCGTTTGGAATATGTGTATTACATAATGGTAATCATATATTAAACAAACAACTTACCACAAACGCACAAACAATTTTTGTGCTTAAAATAAATTGTAGGTATATAGTCCCACCCAAAAACCCATTAGGTTATGGAGCTAAGGGACAAACAAACTTGCATTTTTACCTTCTCTAATTCATATTTTCTCCGAATTACTACCAAAAAAAAACTAACTATATTCAAAAAGTTCATCTTCGGCACAAAGGAATTTACTGTAGTTTAAAGTGTCTTATGTTCTATACAAAATGGAACTGAATTCCTTGAAATTTTTCTTTCTTCTTTAAATATAATTGTAAAAAACGACGCGAGCTGCTTGCTAAATATCAGATCTGAAGAATATATTAATTAGAAGAATAAAATGTGATAAAGTTAGCTATAGCAATAACAAAATGATTAATTTAAAGTGTCAACAAATATTTCGGGAATACGTGGATTCTCATTGTCAACCCTATGAAAATGCTATATGTGCTTATTTATTTGAAATAAAAAAAGCTTTTGTTTATACAGGCTGTTTACGGCCTTATGATTTAAGTTTCAAGGTGTGATTAAGCATCTTAAATCAAGGTCACTAACGTACAAATATCTTAACAAAATTGCATAATAAGAGAGATATTAATGAATAAAAAAATTCTGTTTTTTTAAGTGGTGATTAAGCATATTAATATAAACATTTTTTAAATATTTTTCATAGAATCCACTTCACACTAGTTCAATGTTATCGCCGTGTTGTTGAACACAAAGTCTCGCTAGACGTATCTATGAACTAGCATAATTTACTATGTCTTGGTCTTGCGGTGGAATTGTCGCCGCAGCTGCCTCAAGGCGGTTACGGAGATCATATAAACCAATTATGTCGTTGGTGTACACCATGGTCTTCATAACGCCCCATAAGAAATCAAGGGGGTTAAGGTCGGGTGACCGAGGTCATGGCATAGGACCACCCCGAGTAATCCACTTATTTTCAAACACATTATCTAAATGTTGGCGAACTAAACGACTAAAATGCGGCGATGCGCCATCGTGAAGGAACCACATTTGTCGACGTGCATTCAAAGGAACTTCTTCCAATAGTTCCATCAAATGATTTTGCAAAAAAAAAACAAGAGATAATCATATCCATTCATTCGATTTGGCAACACAAATGGGCCAATAAGTTGTCCGTTGAGCAGTTCGGCCCAACCGTTTATCGAAAATCTATGCTGAAAATGATTACGACGAGCAGCATGTGGATTTTCCACAGACAAAATATGAGTATTACGACAGTTATTTATCCCGTTACGTGTAAACGTTACTTCATCAGTCTCCCAATCGAAGAAAAGTTTGGATTTCTACATGTTTTTGTAGAAACCATTGGCATAACTGTAAACGTAAAGGATGATCTCCAAGTTGTAAGGCCTGTATTTTTTGTACATGAAAAGGATACAATTTATTCTCGCGCAGTGTTCGCCAGACAATTCGATTTGATACATTTACTTGGCGAGATATTTTTCTAGTACTACTGGATGGATTTTCTTCGACAAGATTTAAGACTTCTTCTTCGGCATCCAAAATTCGTTGGTGTCGGCCAGGACCACCATCTCGACCTTGACGTATTCGCAGTACACCAGTTTCTCGTGCACGGATTACTAGAGCGGTGAATTTTTGTGGAGTAGGTGTTGGCCTGTTAGGAAATCGCTCAGCGTATAATCGACTTGCAGCAGCGGAATTCTGGCGGACTTCAGCATAAATTAACAACATGTCAACGTATTCTGTTGGTGCGATGAATGAAACAGTACGAATTATAACTGGTTGATTAAAACCGACACCAGTTTAGAAAATTTTGCCTCCAGCTGACATAGCACCACCAAACATTAGAAGGCGGGTGGTAGGAGAGATCGAGGGGAAGAAGCAAACAACAGACGCAAGACATACAATACACTAGCATAGCATTGTCTTCTCGTCTCAAATCTAGTTTAATGCTTTAGACTACACCACTAGATGCACGGCCAGGGTCCCGCCGTATAACCCCGTGGGGGGCATAATATCCGACGAACACAGTCTTTGAAGCCAAAGAAGAACTAGCTGCAGAAAACCAATTAACATATACTAGGCGGCGGACTTTAAATCCTCTTAGAACGAGGGTGTCCAGATCGGAGAGCAATATGGTTGAGTGGGGTTATGCGGCTTACGGTGAAAGGTGTGACTATGTTGAAATACAGAACCCAGATCATCTAATCAATTGCACAGACATGGGTGACATTTATAATTTCAGCAACGGTACCATTCCAACTAGTTTTGGGTCATCCTCTTGCATTTTACTGCAAGTACATAAGTACTGACAAAGGCTTATCTATATATAGCTCGATCCAGAATTGATTGACATCTTGAAATTTCGAAATATACTTTTAGCTCTTTTCGTTCCGATGGAAAGTACGTCTTTGAAATATTCCATTCCATATGTATCGACGTATGTTGGAGCAAAACAAACACCCATTCTTCAAATAACTAACTAATCTTTATGGAATGTATACATACAACTGTATAACAACTATAATTATAGCGATAACAACGCACGGCCGCAAATACAATAAGAACAGTGCCAGTCAGCAGCCACATGCGTGTTTACTTGTACTGGCCTGTAAATGTATGGAAAAGTGAATTGTACTTACTCATGAATGGGTATCGATGCGTACGCCCCTTACATTGTTCTCTTATTGAGCGTTTGGCGCGCAACATACATCGTTGGGCGATATTTATTAGATATGCATATGGCATATGTCTGCGCGCAACGCACACGACATACTTCATTGTTGAGACGCCTGTCGGACCCAAGACGACAATCGAGAGCGCATACGGTAAACGTAATTGCCGTCTATTAGTTTTGCGCAAGTAAAAGTGTTCGAAACGATAATTATTTTCAAACACGTCTGCTCATAGTGAATGCCTCCTTCAGTTTTCCCTCAGCCGATATACACCTACATACATGCGTATAATGCAGTGTCAACGCAAGAAGTAACTGGTGTAATGGTTGTAGTAACCAATTTAAAAATAATATTCAAAAACTAGGTTTGTTGTCACTTTCAAATCAGCTTCTCGAACATATTCTTCGAAATGCCAAACTAGTTTTAAATTTATTTTCATATAAAATACAAATAATAGCATACGGTGGCTTAAAAGAGTAAAAATAAAAAAACAAAAAATACCCTTACCACTCTGATGAGCGAAGAATACGTATTTCGTATTTCGTTGCCAACTTAGTTGCCGAAATGCGTATCCGGAGTTCTTCGCTCATCAGGGTGGCAAATACCCTTGCCACCCTGATGAGCGAAGAACGGTTTTTTGTTTTTAAAATTTATTTCAGCTATTTCGATAATTATATAGCATATAGTAATTGAATCGTGACAGAATCCAAACACAAAAGAAATTAAGAGATAAAATAGCGGCATTCATAAGGCCCATAGTCGGGGCTTTCCCATCATGATTTCGTTGATTTCATTCAATAGTCATTACATCGAAGTTTCACATTAAAAGAGAATCGAGTTCGAAATAAAGAAATATGGAAACGTATGGGAGTAACCGCCTCCATCACAAAAAGGTTAGAAAATAACTATGTCCAGTGGTATGGACATGAGAAGCGTGTGACAAAACACAGATGGAAACTTAGATGAAAATGGCAATAACGAATGAGGACTTACAAGCATTTTTCTATTTATTCAACAACAATCAGAATTTACACTTCTATGAGGAATTTTGATGGCATTTAAACTTAAAATATAGCCTCAATTTGGCTCTTAAGTCTTCCGATGCATTTATTCTCCTGAAGCATATATTAAAATTGTTTTTTCTGGACATACTGGTGACTCCTCGCTAAGTATGCAATATAGCTCTCTCATTTCCAGAGTATTTGCGCTTTTTCAGAATATGTTGTTTCCAATTGAGTTTGAAATCGAGATGGTGACCTAAATATTTTGCACTTGCTGTTTGTCGTATGTTTGGCTAGTTGATAAATCCATTGATATTTTCTGTGTAAAAGTCTTCTGCCGCGATTTGCTCTCATTGACTTTAACTCTCTATTTTTGAGCCACTCTGCTATGTGGAAAAGGTGATGTGGGAGGTTATATAAGCGAATGATTGGGAAAACCGAGATTTATGGCAGGTCGAAACAGCCAACTCCTAAGAAAGGAAAAAACTGCGATTAATAAAGATGAAAAGGAAAAATGATTTCACGATATGTTTACCATATACTTCAAAAGACAAAATTAGTTTTCATAAAATAATTCCTATATTTTATTTCTGTACCGAATGGCAGAGTCAAATGTAGGCGTTCGATAAATTGGAAAATCTTACTTATTATGTTTTTTTTTTATTTTCGCTTTCATAAAAAAATGCTCATAACTAAATATTATATCTGTACTGCCATGTCATGTGTGTTTATGACGTCATAATCTTTGGTGAAGTTAAAAATAATTACTCCTGGTCTCGGACCTATTTTTTTTTTTAATTACAATTTGCAAAAGCTTCGATCGATTTGGTACGACTCTCTACGTAAACTTGTACTTTTAAGCACATAACCCACCATTATCGACATACTTACAATTTCTTCTTATTTTATTATTTTTCCAATTTTCTTCTCCACCTTAAAACTTTTGAATATTCTGAAATGTTTTATATCATTGTTTGGTACTACTTCAGTTTCTATTTCTATTTCTCAAGCTGTTCAATTAAAAAATATGTTATTATTTTTAGAGATACACATTATACAATAAAATTATGCGCCAAGATAGATAGGAATTTTGTTTTTTATCCTTGATGACCAAATTTTAACACGCAATAGTGAAAGATTAATTAATTAAAAATTATTCCAAAAGAAAGTTCAACTTTTGTTAATAGGAAAAAGCTTCAGTTACTTCACCTTTTGAAAGCAAGATACATATTACAGTACAGAGAAATATCTAAACCTGAATACATTTATGTCACAAGGATTATATATCTATTTAAAATGATACGCACTTAATCACCCATTTTACAAAAGCAACAATCTGCGCAGTAAACTTCTCCCGCAAAATAATCTATTCTAAGCCTCGCGTACACACGAGCGTACGCTAATCCATTGTTACCTCTGCTATTGTAATCTACCATTTGTATTTCCCAAATGGTACCAACACGGTTCCAATACAATATCTTGTGACAGAAAGAGTTGCATGAAGCCCAATTCATCCCGCTTACAATAACACACGTGCAACTTGGCAGGTGTGATTTACCGCTTGCGAATATACATTTTACTACCAGTTAGAATACGGATAAATTATCAATTATGGGTGTTGTCGTAATTCCTTCCTTTGTACTCTTTCCTTATTGTTATTACTGACGTTTTGCGTTTCGTGTTATAGCGTACATTCCGCTTACGTGACCGGCTGGTGTGCAGCGATGCGTGGAGTCAATGCACTTGGAAAATGCTAGAAGATTCGCGAAGGGAAACTGATTTTAGGGAGGAGCAATTTGATAAGGGAAGGCGAGCAGGCGTGGGTGCGACAAGAGAAAAGGGTAAAATATTAAAGGGGGTCTAATCAGAGGAGGGTGTGTCAAGGTAATGATAATAAATTGACTGGTGTTTAAAACATTTAGTATGCTTCAGAGTGTTATTGATCAAGAGACTGAACTAGCCAATCCTTGCTTTCTCAATTAATTAAAGTAATGCGCAAAATCTTTTTCCTCTTTTTGGAAACTTAAGAACAGACTTGGCAAAACGTAATCGGTTCAATGAAAACCATTACTATTCGTAGTCAGCAATATGAAGAAAAGTACAAGAAATATTCGTAATCGTATATACGAGGTGTAAATCGTATATACGAGGTGCGTTCAGTGCAAGTTTGAACTCGATCAAATCATTTCGCTGCCCGTTATCGTTATTTTCGTGAACCCGGTTTTCGTAGTGAGTTCTACATTCTACATAGACATTAATTTCGAGCAACGGTGTGCTATCAGGTTCTGCTTCAGACTTCGCCAAAGTGCAACAGAAACTTTTGCAAAACTTCAGCAGGCCTACGGAGACACTGTTTTGTCAAAAGCCCAGGTTTTTCGGTGGTTTAAGGTATTTTCAGAAGGAAAAGAGTCGATAAGAGATGAATCATGCAGCGGAAGGCCTTCAACTGCAAGAACCGATGGCAATGTCGACAAAATCCGCGATGAATTGGGAATGAGAAACATCTGCTCGAAAATGGTTCCGAAAAACCTTTCGCAGAAAAAAAGACATCAGGAGAAAAGGGTGCCTTGGCTATTTAGAATCGATTGAAAATAATGAACATTTTTTGGAACGTGTCATGACTAGTGATGAGAGTTGGATGTTCGAGTATAACCCGGAAACAAAACGCCTGAGCATGGAATGGCACACTTCAGGCTCTCCAAAGCCCAAGAAAGCAAGAATAAGCAAAATAGAGATGAAGAGCACGCTGATTTGTTTCTTTGATAGCCAGGGAATCATTCATAAAGAGTTCTTGCTTCAAGGTCAAACAGTTAATCAACATTTTTATCGAGAGCTTCTCGAAACACTCCGAAAAGGGGTCATGCGTGTGAGACCAAACATCAAGAACAATTGGATCCTGCATCATGACAATGCGCATTATCACACGGCAGCTAGCTAGCTAGGGGATTCAAGATATGAAAACCGTTTGTTCTCCAGAAGTATTCATAATAGTATTGCATGTTACTTTTGCACAACTGCGTACAACAGGTGTGTATAACGCCGTGGTACAATATCGTCAGTGTTTCAATTTTCCCGTTAATTTCAGCCGCACTAGGAAACGGCAATAGCCACATATTGTTATCTAATATTTTGATCTATGCTTCACGTCTCATCCAACAAATGAATAAATACTAAATGTAATAAAAACCCTCTGCTTGTGATGTGATAGAATCGCATTAATTGTGAAAAAGATTAATTGGAAAATATATAAATATACTTAAAAATATATAAATATACTTTTGGAATCACACAACACATCTGATTGTATAGCAACAAACCTCACGCACAGACAGCTGTATCTGACTACTGGGGCCTCATCAGTGTACGCCGGAGAATGCCTGCTGCCCGCTCAGTATGCCGTATCGCCATCTTCACGTTAGAATGACTCTTTCGTAAAACTCCAGAGACATCTAACGCCCAGCAGCGGATTCATTCAGCGATTAATAATTTCAAATAATAATCATGAATACCAATTAATGATTGCACAGTAATCACGAATAACGAATTTGTGAATAACGAACATTGATTACTTCTGGAATTCTCAAAATTACCCATGATTATTTGGAGAATGATATGATATGATATGATATATTTATTTGTCACATATGTACAATTGTCATAGTATATAAATATCTAAAAGTATGTGAATATAAAAGATATAGACATATATTTAAGACATATACAGAGGCAGACTACATGTTAAAATCAAAGGTAGGTATTCTTCGATAGAATAGATGGCATCGAGCCGTCGCTAATTGCCTCCGCAATGCGTCTATATGTTGCTCCCACCCCAGGTTAGCGGAAAGTCGCAGGCCCAGAAAAGACACCGTTTGCGCTGGAGTACTGTCTCGTTTTGTGGTAAGTAGAAGATGTTGGGTGTTACCATTGTTTAATCTTAATTTATTGCTTTTGTACCATTCTTGGGCCTCTAGAATGGTGGTGTTGGTAGTCTCCTCCAGCTCGAATGATTATTATAGAAGAATACATGTGGTTCACGTATACGCAATTATTATATTATTACTAATTACGACTATTTTTAATTGTGAAAACGGTAATCATAGAAATTTTAGGCTATACGTTATTCATTATTAAATTTCTAATCGGTGCCAAACTAATAAAATAGTTTTTGTTTTAGTTGATATAAGAAGAAAAGAGAGGTGTTTTCAACCAATGAAAGGAATAAGAAAATCAACACACATTGGTTCATTAAAGATAATTTTCCATCGATTTGTTCATCCATCACAAACAGACAACCATCACCTATTCCCAATAATATTCACTTATTGTTGGCGTTAAACTTACATTATAGGAATGTATACTTTCAACAAACACTGATTACGTACATAAATAGATACATATCTACCATATATGTGTATACATTCATACATCTATCTAAACGTTGCTTGCACATTCATAATATTATGGTAGCCGATCACCGGTGCGCAACGCCAGTAATTGAATTTTGGTACGATGACCTCTCTCCTATCCACTTCACAACCTGGGCTGCAGCCGACGCAAACGCAAGCGCGGATGGCTATTACACGCACTCCGATGTATTAGCGTTTTTTTCCGCGTCTCCAGTAGTAAATTTAATAATAGAAAAAAAGACCATCACGCAGGCAAAAAAGGGTCCTATAATCGCCAGATCTCCACTACAATGAATAGTGGAATGAAAAAATGATTACGAACCACATTATGCTGTACTGTTTGGAATCACTCAAAAATTTTGTAATGAAATTCCTGAGGAATGTTAAAAATTAAACTGAATATACAGTGAGCACGTAAAGGTTAGAATAAATTCATTTAATTTTTTTTTTCTCCAAGAAACGCTCGGACCCGTCGATTTTTGATTTTAGTTGCCGTTTTTCTGATGATTATTTCATGTCTACAGGTTGACCCAAAAACATGTTATGAGAGCTCACTTTCTTTAAGGGAAACACCCCCTTTTTATATCATTTTTAATTCTACGTCAAATTCTGAACATAATAATATGCATCATGTCCTATACTTGATTTCAACTGCTTTCGAGAAAAATGCACTGTAACTTGAAACATCAACATATTATTATTTATTTAGAAAAAGTAGTAAAGTGCAATAAAAAATAAAAATTATTTTATCAAATGTTGGAAATGACCTCCACCAACTTCCTGGCAGTATCCGAGACCATATTGAAATTCCTGCAAAGCATTTCGTGCTCACTGTATAACGTAAATCGCTATTATGCATCAATCAAACAAATTAGGTTGTTTGAAATTTTGGTATAATTATCTTTACTATTACGAAGAATAAAATTTATTAAATCTTCAAAATACGTACATATGCACTAAATTTTGAAACACAAAAATAAAAATTGAGTCTTCAAGAACATATTTCAACCACAACGTAACCGCAGCGTGGCATTTCTGGTGGAAATGCTTTACTAAATCAAACATATTTGACATTTTCCTTTGGAAATATGACCACTATTATTCCAAATTTACTGATCACGCGTGTATGCGCATCTGCAAGGAATAAATATTTTACCGACTAGCGAAACAGTTGATTACGGATTGCTCTTAACCCTGTAGTAAAAAAGGACTGCTTTTGAAATGTCACTTGTTTTAATGTATTTGTATAATTGTTTTAAATAGATATTTTGTTTATTTTCTTCTGAATTAAATACCATCTTATGTATCTATGTGTTTTGTATCCAAAAATTTATGTTACCAATATATTTTTTAATGTAATACGTTGTTCTTTACAGCGCATAATAACAATGTAATTTAAGCCACTCAACATAAATCTAACTGCTACAATTAACTATTTCATTCTCATACATCTCATAACAAAATCCTCTTCATTAACCCTTTTTCTCGTTAAGGTTCTAACGTTCCCATTAAAATAGAAAGACGATACCAAAAACTCCGTCGGCTGTTATCGACATTATCTGCGTTAATGACAGTTATGAGAAAATGTGGGAACGACATTCGCTCGAAATTAAGCTGTTGCAGGGGTTACACATTGTGTAACATACACAGCTGGCATCTTAATACATAGTTGCACTCACGCAATAGACTCTAATGATAGGCAATAACTGTACGTATTAAAATGTTCACGCGAGTAACAAAAAAAAAAAGAAATTACGGAACCTTGCATCAATTAAGAGCTGAGAAATTATCACTGGAATGTGTAGGAAACTCGCCACGTGAACACCCTCGTTAAGTATTAAGTACCAGGCAGTCAAATATATTGCAGGAAAGTCTTAAATTTTGCACGGCCGTAAGACAACAATAAAAATCGGAAAACCTAATCTGTTTTATGATCGCAATTAAAATTCACATCATCGTTTGCGATGCGAATGCGGAGATCGCTGTATCCCCGAGGCTCTTCAATTCCTTAATAATATTTCGAGCTTATCAGCTGTCGATCTTAATGTTCAATACGGTGGCAGTAAATTGACATATTACGTACAGTTCTAGCTGTCCGTAACGGTGCTCCTCTATCTACATATACATACATGTATATATATATATATACACATCTATAGTATATACGAGGTGTAACAATTTCATTCTCTGGGTGCACTCTTAAAGATACAGTATAAGTAAAATAAGTACACCAATGGCTGCTGTTCCTACAGAGTACTCCTCTTGCGCATCTATGTACCGACTGGATTGATTGATTGATTGAGTCCCGAATGCAGAGAAAGGTCATTCACATCCCTTAACATTGCGGCCTTGAGGCATATTGTATTACTCTGCATTCGATTGTTTCCTGATTAATTATAATAATAATAATATTTATTTGCTGTTTGATCGTTACGATATTAGCAAGTGTCAAAACAAACATAGTTAAAAATTTTAAAAACAAGAAATACATCACAATGATAAAAATTTCTCGTAAGAATAGCAGCACTTATTGATTAAAAAAATCTTGCAATTTCACTTAAAATATTTTAGATTATTCATCATTCTTATATGCAAAGGCAAACCGTTATTGAATTTGGAAAAGTTATACATTGGTGATTTCTCGTCACTAAGATATAAGTGACTATTTTTTTACATGTATCACAGCCTTGTAGATGTATATACTCGGCAATGTCAACAGGTTGTGAGCAGGGAATAATAGTCTACAACTATCACCAGGTCCCAAACCGAACATCATTCTTTTCTGTGTAATAAACGCACGCTTGTAACCTATGCCTCCTCCCCATACCAAGATGTTGTAGGGGATAGAAGAGTATACTAACGAGTAATATACACAAAGCAGCGAGTCACTATCTAAAACTGATTTTAGCTGGAGAATAGCAAAATAAGCTTGATTAAGTTTTTTACACACATGGGATGTATGTTCGACAAAATTTAGTTTATTGTCAACTATGACACCAAGAAACTTCACCGACTCTGACAACGGTAACGATTAAAATGATCTGATTAAAATTGATATATAAAGTTTTGTCATTGTTTAAAATCAGCCTATTTGCATTGCACCAGCTTTCAAATTCACAAACAACGCGATAAATTTCGCGCTCTAGATTATCACTGGAATCTGATGACACTGCAACCGTAGTATCATCAGCAAATAATACTACATGCACATTAGAAATAAACTGAGGCAAATCATTTATATAAAGCAAAAACAGTAAGGGACCAAGAACCGACCCCTGAGGTACACTGGGACCAACCGACTGTAACTCCGATTCGATCTGCCGCAATACCACTTTCATTTTGCGGTCTGATACAAAAGCTGTTATCCAGTCTTGCAGAGGTTTACATATTCCAAGTCGATACAGTTTATATAGTAAGTGAATAAATACTATCAAATGCTCTGGACAGATCAAAAAAGACACCCGCAACATATCGTCCTTTGTCAAGGTTATCATATACGTATTGTATAAAATCAATACCGGCTATTTCAGTCGATTAATTTTTTTGGAGACTCATGGACTTTAGAAAAAGTACTTAATATAGATATAGAGGTACATTTTATAGTTTTGATATTAATTCCATCGAACCTACAAGAATTCGTATTCTTCAACATATTTATAGCGGCATCAACCTCAGTCATAGAAAACTGCCATCGACGGTGGCAGTCTAGATAAATGTGGACCGAACATAGCATTAATACTGTCACTGGCAGCACTTGAAAAATACTTACTGAATGCTTGGCATACTTTTTTTTCTATCAGAAATTTTATCAGAATCGATCTTAATTATAATACCAGTATTCCCATGCTTGCTTCTGGACAAACGATCATTTACAAATTTCCAAACCCTTGAATTAGTTCGAGATGTCAAATCGTATTTATTGGTAAAGTAATTTCGCTTTGCCATTTCAATCGATTTTTTGTAACTAAGTTTTTTGATTTTATAAAGTTCCGACAATTCTGGACAATTATAGTGTTTCACCAGATGAAACAAATACTTGAACCAGATTCCATCAGGAAATTCCCATATTAGTAACTCAAACGGCCGCCAACCGCAAATAAAATTAACTTTTGGTGCAGGAGCTAAAAGGTTTGGTCTGTTCGACCTAACCTTAAAATTTTACAATTATCCGAACAGATCTACCCCCTTGACAAGGTTTAGTAGTGAAATCCAACCTGCCGACTTAAATGGCGTTCCCCTTTCTGGAACTCATTTAGTGAAAATCAATCGGATATCAGCTATGTTAGGAAATCTATTTATTAACTAAAAATCGTAAGGAACTTGGGTCTAATTGAATAATTACTTTTGTTAACCAACAATACTATCGCAATGAGAGTCATGATGAATGATCCACTTATCAGGCGACAATTTGTGCTTTTTATCCGAACAGAATCTCGTCATCTCTGAAGTACCTTTCAATAAATTGGTTGGCTGTTTGAGAATGTTCAATAAACTCATGGTGGACTATTCCTTTGTGATCGAAGAAACACATCAGATGGTCTTATGCCCGGTTTCTGAAAGGTCACTTTATCAGTTCGATAGCTATCGGTTCCATAACTTTATCGAATCGATAAACTCTGTTTGGTTTTCTGAATGTTGTCGATCGGTAAACTATCGCTTCGATAACTATTGCTCTGTTAAGCGTAATATGAAAACGTTCCTTTCTAGGGCGAGGTAAATCCGAGCACTTCCACTGCATGCTATGACGTTTTGTTCCTGGATAGTACTGAAAGCACCAACTTTCATCACCAGCAATTACTCTTGGAAGCAGATGCGCATTTGAAGAAAGACCAGTCACAAGATCAAGTTATGCTGTTTCTGTTCATCTATCCAGGTCGGGTGCACAAACTTTGTTTCTTTCTCATGTCCATATTAACCAAATTAACGTCCGTTATTATTATCTTTGTCTGCCTGCTTCTGGCGCCATCCATCAAATCTTCTCGGCCATCTATGAACTTTTACGCCACTCAAACAAACTCGACTTTTTCATCATCATCTTCACAATATGCCATTTGCAACAGTCGTCGTAATGTGTCAACAGCACATTTTCTGATTTTTACACCAAAGCGTACAGTTGAATATCCATTACCTTCTCAGTAGCTAACTAACAGCTAACTCTATCAGCTTAAAATTTACAAACGTTAGCTTAGTCATGTACAAATATGAATACTCATGTGATCTCCAAACAATCAGGTAACAGGAAGACACTACGCAGCTATTGCGGGAATTAAATTGTCACACCTCGTACATATATATGTGAATACATCAACGGCAACCAGATTGTCGCATTAACCGTTGAAATCTTCGGCATTTAAATACGTTCAACGCGTGTACGTACATATCTATTTATGTATGTACGGTTAAGTACGACAGTGTATAATGTAACGAGATTTTGTCAGTGCTGTAATGACGGCGGTAATTGAGTTATTACCATAAAGATTGACGTGCGGCTTTTTAAACAGAACAACTACGCTGATTAGCGTTATTAATATAGCCTGGAAGATCTATTCGCATTATTTATTAATACCGATTCTAATCCGGGATATAAGTGGTTACTTATCACGTTGGAAAAGAAATATTGTTGTCATGACTTAGATTTGCTTGATTTATGAAGTTATAAGGTAAAGATAATAATTTCTAAGAAGCAAGAACGTAGCTAATTATATACTACGTCAACACGTGCAAAAGAACATCTTCCTCTTGTGCACTTGCTTGTATGACAGAGACGAATAAATTGAAATATTTTCGTAATTATTTTTTTTTATAATATACCAAAAGCATACAACCGAATTAAAAAAGAAATAAATGAAACAACATTAATGGAATGTTTCAATTACGTGTACACATAGACATTATTTCTTTAATACATACAGACAAACTTATCTTAAGTATCATGGTCGTTTAACATATGTTTCACTGTATGTATGTAAATGTGAAGTGATTATATATACAGGCTCTCCCAAGTTGAGTGGCCTATTAAAATATTTTGGGGAAGGAAATACACAAAAATTATCAAAATAACTACACTGCCAGGGGCCAATGTGATTTTCCAGAGTAAATAATTTTCACTTTTACAATACTTCCGGTTGAGCGGAAGTCGCCGTTAACATTCTTATTTTGAATGGAATGTTATAATTTTTATTGCAAATTCTGAGTCTAAACGTTATTCTAAGCAGAAAATGTTAAGGTTTCCCTACACCTAAATCTAACCGACTTTGAGATATATTCAAACTTATGCTTAGATAAATTTGAATATGTTGTTGTTGTTTTTACTGCACTCTTAAATGTCAAGATTCAAAGATTGCTTATCATTTGAAAGAATAATCCCCAGGCTTGCAAATCATATCCTAACACACTGTATATTTTACATCATTATACACAGAATCAAATTCTACAGCGATTAGTATTAGGTTTCCCTGTACCTACTTCTTTTCGTTTTCCTGTTATTAACAATTGTGTATTTTAATTGCATATTTTGCTAAATGTAACCCAATTTTTCGCAATAAATTTCAACCAAACAAACTATTTATTGAATTAACACATAAAATGTGCAAAATGAAGGAAGAATGTAGAAAACACGGAGAAAAGTAAACTTAAGTCACTTTAGAAGCTTTTAGAAGAGACCCTAGACACATGCTGTGAGATTAACATTCAACAAATCGGAATATTTTACATACGTATCATTAGCTCTATTGCTTGCTTAATTTACGAGTACTTGATCTTCCACTTCAACCAGTCACGTTTTGGGCTCAAAATATTAAGAAAGATATCACTGTAAATGTTAGTTGATTCGTTGCTGATGCTGAATTAACAAGGCATCGAGCCCGCATTTCACATAGAGCAAGTTGCGCCTTGTCACCTCCCACGTGACGTACGACCGTAGCGACAAAGTACTGATGTCACGTGAGAGGTGACTTACGACCGATAAGTGTTAATATACCCAACACTACAGAAGGGATGACATTTATATCTTGAAAATAACTCATGAAGTAAATATTCCGATCGATGTGGAAACAACAAAATACGGTCGCAGAGTTTCACGACATAAAAGTTTCATGTGACAAGAAATTTCTACAATCATGACGCATATTTTGCTCCACAGTAGAAACAGGTGACTTAAATAAACCAGGAGTTAAAAAATCATGACTTTTTTGTGTCGTCGTGGATTCGCACCTTAAAGGTTTATTAAAAATGGTTTGTCATGTGATATACTTTACAACAATTATTTTTTTTATTGTAAATCTAGCATGTTTAGATGTACAGTAGTGACCTAATCAAATAAAATATAAGATATATTCACCTAGAAAAACTCTACAACTCGATCCATGTTAACTTTCAAATTCGAGATTTCGATAAGCCAAATTCCTTTGAATCCATTATCAACCTAATCTTTTCGATTTTATTCCACTTTTCAGTATATTAAATTTGTTTTAAAGCTTTCGTGATCTAAGAGGCTTTCTCCGATTAGCGAGCGTGTTACGCTGTTCCCCTAGTAGTTTTCCAATCCTGCACATGAAAACACCTTCAACTGCCTCGAACAGATTACTTACGACACTCCGAACAATAAGCTTTAATTAAATGGCGAACGGAAGAAAAAAGCGCAACGCTCGACTCGATCTTAATGAATCCGCGACCAGCACGAATTAGCGCGAGGGAGAAAGAGAACTGGGAACGTGACAGGAAAAAAGATAGAACAGTCAAAATAACAGTGCCTGTGTTTGTTTTTTAATTAATCATAATTACAACGAACGCCGAGTGAATAATGAATTATTGCCATTAATTCGACAGATAATTGATTAATTAAGAAGCTCGCACACGGACGCTTGCATGAGTGGCGAATTGGATCGGTACACTATTACAATAATATATTACAATAACAAAACGGTGGTAAATGAGTTCGAAGAAAGGCAATAATGGTAGTCGTATCTTTACGAAAACTACAATTTCTCATTCTTGGTCGTCAGTTCCTTTTAAATCTGTAAATAATACATAGCAGCAAGGAATTCCCAGTCTCCTCAAAGGAATGAATTTATTCAGGATGTAACTAGAATTGAGTTCACACATGCAGACAATACAACAACATATATCGTAATTTCGTTTTCAAAAAGAGATATCGTGATGAACATAAATATAAAGCCATAAATAAAACTTTGTTTTGTATTAATCAGAGAGCATAGAAAATAGACTAACCACTCGCCTGCTAATGACGAAACAAGAAACACACGTTAGTATTCCATTAAAAAAAATCACAATACCGTTAGGTACATTGAATTGTAAGTTATGCATAATAAAAAGTTTAGGAAACATGGACACCGCATGTAGAGGTATCTAAGCGGAATTTTGGCGCCACGCTGTTTCGAAATTTATTTCATTTTATTTATTGCTAATTGAACGCTTTTTAATGGTTTAAATATGCAAACTACATATATACATATCTATGTAAAGCTGAATATTAAAAAATTGAATATCCATTTCCCGTCACGAAAAAAATATTATACGGCAAGGATGTGAGACACCTGATTATAGGAATTACTGTGGAAAGGCGTGAGATACACATAAGAACATCGATAGTTGAAAGGAATCCGCACAAAAATAAGAATTATACGAGCTGCTTTAGTCGCATACACATGAGCCGTAAAGAGGGCAGTATGGAAGGGCCCGTATATACAGTTGTTAGTCACTTGTAGTTGCTCAGGGAGTCTGCATACTTATACTTAATAATCTATTACTATACTGTTTAAAGTATACAAATAAATATTCTGCGATTCGGAAAAAGTTACTCGTGATTTATTTGCAGAAAAGACCACGTGTTAGTATAAATTGCGCAGAAAATACGACTGGGAAGGTCGCTGAGGGATGATTGGCGTCTTTCTTTAGATGGAGATAAATGCGACGCATACTGTTGTGTTACCGAAATGCCAAATCTACGTTTCCAGCATACGTGCATCGACCCCATGGGGATAATCTATCACTTTTTAACTGCCTTCGGTGTGGAGTCCGTTGGGGGTAGATGTAAAATGGTGCGAGGAAAAAAGTAGTGAATTTTGAATTGCGTGTTCAGGGTTAAAATAATATACAAGTTCCTCTAATAGTAAGTAAACTGTGTCATAAACTTTAAGTTTGTTTAAATTGTGTTCAGTTTGTTAATTTTTTGAAAAAAAAACGTCAACTCAAAATGCTGAATATCCTTGTAGCTATTGTAATTTAACACCTTATAAACACTTCCCTATTTTACAAAATTAAACCATACATGTTCCTGGCTTTTGAACTCCGAGGCGTAATACAATAAAAATCATACTATCTACGCTTGATTTATCACCATTCTGTGACTATGCTAATTTGCTAACTAAACATGGGTACAGTTTTTCTTTCGTCCAATATAGCCACTAAATTTCCACTACATGTCGATGTTCATTAACGGTGTGCGGTAACTGTTTTCGTCCATGCGATAATAGTAATTACACAAATGGAACACACCTATATAGTCGCATAAACGGCTCTTAGGAAACTTCATCGGTGTTACCTTTAACTTCGATGATTGATTGGCTAAAGCGAAACGCGATTGTGCAGCCATCATCATGAGAAAACAAATTTGGAAAATAGGTGAAGAACTTGTAAATTAGCCTGTATAAGAGAATGTTCAAAATTTCAAGCTGTATTACTCGTACAATTTACAATTCACATGTGGACAAAAAGAACTGCTTAATCGAACAAAAAAAAAACCTTAAATAACATTGCTTTAAATAGGAGCCACATACACCTTCAAAAATTAAATTTCCATATAGCCGTAACCCCAACGGGACATATCTTTAGCATATGAAGATATTATCTGGATGGAATATACAAAAGAAATATACTCTTGCTCGAAAAAGATGCAGTAATGATAAAAAAAGTTCAATTTTCTAAGAAACATTTTAGAAATATGACAAAATTTTATTAAAAAAATACAATTTGAGAATAACAAACATATTACAGTAAAATTGTTAAACTTATAATTAGTTTACTACGCGATTCTGTTCACACTTACTTGTTCTCAATATACAGGCTGTCGCAGAACATTCCCCAGGTGAAATATCTCAGTAAATAACTGGTTTCGTGAAAAACCTAAAAATGAATTTGTTTCTCAGGGACACCTATAATAAAGGTGATTTTAAAAATCAGATGGCATCGACCTGTTAGGAGAAGCCATCCCTATACCAAAAGTTCAAATAGCCACATGGTCAAGTGGCACATTGAAAAGATCTTTCTGTTCTCTTTAAGACTTTTTTGTACAATTTATTCACGTTAAACACTATATCGCTATGGTCTTTTTCTTGCAACTACTTTTTGGTTGTGCCTTTTAGTATCACAGTTTAGTACCTGAATTTCACGAAAATATGTCATCGCTGAAAAGATTCAAGTTAATAATGCGGTGTGCCAAACCGTCCTGACAACAATGTAGACCACAGCTATCTATGTGTTAAACTTGGCAAAGAAATTTATTAAAACGGAGTCCATACTGAATCGACCACATCATAAGACGGCATGTGTTTCAACTGAAGCTAATTAGAATGCGGTTGCTGGGGAGGTGGCAGTAAATCCCGAATCCTAATTTGAAATCGGTTAATCGGTAAAAAGAAAAAACCGAAACAAAATCGACCGTTTGTTATTTTTAGCTTACCTCTATGTTAGATTCATCAGACCAAATAATTTTACTCCAGTCGACATCCAACCAATGTGAGTATTTTTTCGCCCACGATAACCATTTTTGTTTGTGTGCCTCGGTCAAAATGGTTTTACACCAGGCCTTGCGGGCACGTAGACCTGCTGATACACGTCGCCTTCTGACTGTACGTGCCGAAATCGCGACTCCAAGACACTCTAACAATTCACTAGAGAGATCTTTAGACCTAGAGATCTCTTATCCGACTTCGCAACGCTGACCTTTCCAATATTTGATCTTCTCTTGCGGATGTTACACGTTTTCGTTCACTTCTTTGTTTAGTAGGGGTGGCAATTACTTATGGCCAAAGCTGTAATTCGTAAGGTACTTGGTGGTTATTGTTCCGCCTCCCGCATCGTCTTGGTGGGTTCCTCGTGGACTCTCCACCAATCTTTTGGCAATTACATATGTCCTGAATATATCGCCTGGATGTTTTAAATTATCGCCATCGTGCAAACAACTACGCTAACATATTTTTTCAACGTTATTATCGTCTTTTTCAAAGTTATCTCTCCACATGTTGCCGTATATATCGTCCGAGTCGCGACTTCTCCATTTTTCTTTCGCGACACGAAACTTTCTGAATAGTCTGCTTCTTCAATGTTCTTTTTATTTGCCGAATTTAATTCTTAACGACCTGTCATATCAATTGTGGACGAGCCACGCGCAGAGACGTGACACTAAACGAAGTTGTTCCTTCGCCATTGCATTAGCAGGTTTGGTGAAACGAGTTTCTCCCTCGTTTCTTTTTCGTTTCGGTAAAATAATCTGACGTGAATGCATGAAGAGAATATGCTATAACAATCGCTCGCCACATCCCGTTAATTTATTTAAGCTCGAAGTTCGCGTTCGACTGCTTTAATTTTCTGCTTGTTTGGGGTAAAGTCTTGAAATATACGCAATAAGTTTATATGAAAGCTGTTTTAATTTATTATGGTCGGGAAGAGCAGCTTCAATATACCTTATTAGCCTCCAGGACTTCGCTAATGAAGTGATTTTTGCCGGAGGCTTCACCTAATTGGAACATTTTCCGAATCACTCGGATATGAATTGCCCCGTAAATTTAATTAAGCATAGTTGTCGGAAATACTTTGATAAGACTAGAAATCTTTGCAAGAACTGGTTATTAAATTAATTAAGAACATTATATCCAAAGTTCATATTGAGGAACCAGAAGAATAGCCCAGGCTTTAGAAATTGGTTAGAGGTTCAAGAGAAAAAATATATAGCTTGTGCATCTCTATTAACGTTCCCTTCCGTTGTCTTTCAAGTCTTTCCAAAAATTACGAACTGTATGTTCCTAATTGCATTATTTCTGCTTTATACAGAGTGTCTTATAAAAAGGACGAGTCCACACCGCCTTTATTTATAGGCCGATTTTAATAATTGAAACGGAAAATTAAATGGCTCGATGTAGGCTATAAAATGAGCTGATAAAATTATTTATAGCCCTTAAGCGTTTTAAGGTTTTGGGTCAAGGTTTTTTTTAATTAGACTACATTTTTTATGATTCTGATAATCGTTTTCTGAAAACAACCTTTACATAAGACAATTTTCAAAAAAAGTAACAAAATAATTATTTAGTCGTGTGTAAAAATACCATTAGCATTGGAAACAAATGCCGAGCACGAAACGGGAGTCGAAATGCATTGCGGTGCTACAAATCAAGTTGTCTGGAAAAAACAAATGTCTCACGATTTGTCAAGTTGATTTCTTTTGTCTAAAATGAACGAACAACGTCTAGATATGCTGCGAGTTTATTTTGAATGCGGTGATAATACTTACCGAGCTGCAAAATTTTATTGGCAGCGCTATCCAAACAGAGATCGTCCAAGTCGATCAAAATTTCAACGATTAGTGAACAAGATCCATCCTCCTACCAAAGGATTTTATGGTCAGATGAGAGTGCTTTTTCCAATAACTATATATTCGACCGAAACAATCATCGTTATTGGGCTTAGGAAAATACGCATGTGACGGTGGAAGGCCATTTTAAGCACAGATTTTCTGTAAATACACAATAAACGCATTGGGGCTATTTTTATTGATGGTAAACTAGACCAGCATAAATACCACAGAATTCTGCGCGAAGATCTGGAAAATTTTCTTGAAGGGCTACCGCTGAATGAGTTTCGGAATGTGATATTTCAGCAGGATTGAGCTATCCCTCATAATGCACTTTTGAGTAGGGAGTATTTAACCAGAAAATTTGGCGATTCTTGGATTGGGACATATGGACCCATTCCTGGGCCGGCACGTTCGCCAGACATTATTCCAATGGACGCTTTTCTTTGGGGATATCTTGAAGATAAAGTTTATGTAACGCCTCCAGAAGATGAGATTCAGGTAAGAAATTAAATTATTGTAGCTTGCCAGAGAATTTCTGCCGAAATGTTATCCAATGCAAATAATTATTTTGGTATTTTTTTTTAATTTTTACTTATGTTAAGGTATACTGGTAATATACTGTTGTTTTCAGAAAAAAATTCTCCATCAGAATCATAAAAGAAAAAGGTAATAGTCTAATTTAAAAAAAAAACTTGTCTCTAAAACCTTAGAACGCTTAAGGACTACAAATAATTTTATTCGCTCCTTCTATAGCTGACATCGTCATTTAATTTTCCGTCCCGATAATTAAAATCGGCCTATAAATAAAGCCACTACAGACTCGTCTCTAAGACAGCCTGTATAACAGTTAAGATTTCCATTTCTTCGGCTAATGTATCTGCAACTACTTGCAAATGTTGACAAAATGTCCGAACTTGCATGAGCAGCAGTGTATGATAATCAGTGTAGCTACGGTAAATATAAATAAACAAGCTGTTCTGTTATTTTCATTAGTTATGATGTTATAAGTACTATAATTTTATAAGCAGAATGATCATCTATTAGTGGTATCACAGATTGATTCTCAGAACATTAGTTTAATTATTCGATATTGCGTAATTACATTTATAAATTGTCGATCACGTTTTCTATTAGTTGTTAAGTTGGCGAACGTTACAAATTGATAGTCATTTGATTACCTGCGGTGTTGGTTTAGAATTACTTTAATGCAGTTGGAGTAATAAAGAAAAAAAACGTTTCATTCCAACTGCGTCAAGGATATACACAAAATTAACATTTCAACCATTTGCATACATCAATAGAAAAAAAAACTAACAACAAAAAGAATTAAACAGAGACGCCCCACAAAAGTCATTTCGGAGCATAGAAAAGGAGCACAAAACTATATGTTAGAATACAGCTTTCTTTCTTACTTTTTGTGATAAAAATTTGTTATATATCCACCATATTATTTGGAAGTGTTGCTGTTGATAATATAATACAAATAAAAAACACTGACAGGCAATAGCAATAATGTTGAAGATATTTTTTTCTTTTTGATACTGGAAAATATTAGTGTTACACGAATTGATATTGAAATGATCCCTATAATGTACATATACAACAAACATCTATTCCATTGACTATAACAAGCTGTAGGCCTTGCTCATTATAAATAATAACTAATTAAAACTTGCAAAAGATCTACTGCATTGAGAAAGAATCAATTACACCAATAATAATAATAATAATAATTCTACACCGCTTTTCCCTTAAATTACGGTGTTTAAAAAATTTACGAAATCATCAGGAACTCCGGTTAACTTCTGACGAATTTTTCCCGACTCCCTGCGTACAATATAAGTCGATGTAAATTAGCTAGAAAGTGCCGGGAGTTCTTAATTGCCAACCGGGCAGTTACACAATTTTTCATTTAGTACAGGCAAAGTTTTTGTCATGGGAAATTTTTCACGCTACTTTTTAGAAACGGACGCGTAATGGCAGGAGAACGTTACGTAGGAATATTCTGGTTATTAATAAAGTTATTAGATACCTTAATAGTGTTCTGCTCAGCTCATTCAGAGAGAAGTTCGCTTATAAAAACTAAGAATTATAATGGAACTTTACACAGCTAATTTTAGATGTAATAGGCGGTAATAATAATTGTGAGATGGGATGGTTGATGCATAAATAACAAATCATACACTTGATTACAATAATGTATCGCTCGATAATTCAGCTTTAATTATAATACGAGGGATGTCCGGTTACTAAGGTACGTTTGCGCGATACAATGTTTAGTGATATCATTCAGCAACATCAACGCACGGGCAATTTAAGAGCTCGGGCACGTTCAGGTCGTAAGCGAATAACATCTGACGCCGACGATTGGGCATATAGAGCTGCTGAGCAAACGAAATAAAAGACTAACAGCACCAGAAATCGACGCAGAAATAAATCGCGACCGCGCAGGAGAAATTTTTGTTACTACGGTGAAAAGAAGATTAAAAGCTGCAAATCTTCACGGCCCCATGGCAGTAAAAAAATCCTACTTCGACGGGGAGACGGCGAAAACGGCATCAGTTGGCAAAAATGCATAGAGATCGGACACTGGATGATTGGAAAAGGGTCTTATGGACAGATAAGTCAAGGTTTGAGGTGTTTGGGCAATCAAGGCGCGCTTTTGTAAGAGCGAAAGGCCGAAGAATGTTGCGGCAATGTATTGTGCCGACTGCCAAGCAAGGAAAAAGTTCTGTGCTTGTTTGGGGTTGTTTCTCCTACGCCGATACAGGAGACTTGAAGCCTATTGAAGGTATTTTGCGAAAACAGGGTTATTTAGAAATAATGCAAGAAAATGCAATACCATCGGGGCTACATTTAATCGGCTAAAATTTTGTATTCATGCAGGACAACGACCCCAAACACTCAGCAGTGATATGTAAGAATGTCTTAAATGGCGAACAAGACAAATAATGACAATGCCACCGCAAAGGGCCGACCTAAACCCCATCGAGCTGTTATGGGATGAATTGGACAGGAGAGTCCGAAAAGTGTGCCCTACCTAGTTTCTTCGATGAACGGAATGTTTAAGAAGTTTTTGTCTATCTTTTGTTGGAATTACTTTTATTTTTACTATTATACATTATAAACATCTATTAACCCTTTAAGTGTCAAGGAGCGCGATCGCGCCTCTGGTATATCGGCCAGTGTATTGAGGAGCACGATCCTTGTCACTCAAAGGGTTAATAATAATGCAATGAAAAATGTAAGTTTTAGTATAAATTAGATTGAATATCTTTTTTTAATTTATTTGAGTGTTCGAACTAATATGGACGGTAGTGTACATACATACATCTTGAATTAAGATAGTTACATATTACATGAAGTTTTATGCCTTATTAATAAAATTTTATTGATGATTATAGCTTTGCACACTAAGGACGGAATAAAAGAACAGATAATATCAAGATATTGGATCATTACGAATGCTCAAAGCCTGAAAAACTAAGGTGGAGTAAATGGTAATGTAGACAGATATATGATAAAGAACCAACAAAAAAACAAAAGTGATGTATTTAATCGTTTCTTTTGTTCTAAGATTTATGAAGTTAATCTCAAATGATGGAAGGAAGGTGTTTAAAATAATGGTAAAACTTCGTAACATAAATAAATTTTACATTGATTTTTTGGGAAATAAAAATCTAAATAAAGTATTAAAAATTAAAATAGGTAGGATTAAAAATACAAATTCAATTATGTAAGTACAGTAAGTAAGTCAACATCTACCGGTCAATTTAATATGAACACGCGGTAAATTCTTGTACACCCACCGATAGAGGTGCGCGCACTTAGTTTTGTACTACTATAAAACAACATCGGTAGAACTATAAATACGTACATTATTTTGCTGAAAACGATAGTCAAGAAAAAAAAGATTACTACCGACTGCGATCATAAATCACCAGTACGCCGTTTGCTGGTGCTCCCGCTGCTGTCTAGATGCAACTCTCTCCGCTGTACCACCCAGGTCGTATCCTCATTCAAGTGTTCGCTCTCAAATAAGCTTAGTTAAAAATTATAATGACAGACGTAGTCCGCAATATTATTAGCCGGGTGCTCCGGGATACGTTGCGATTGGTAACCATGGAGCATCGTCCGCGTGTATCTATGTATGGATATAATACATATAATTGAGGCAAGTTAAATATTGATGCACGTGCTTATGACGTCACACCACCAACTGTGCAATATGAATTTGTCAATTTTTAAAATGCATGTCAATCGAGTTATAATCAATAGTTTAACATGTAAATAGTTATATATTATATCACTTTAGCACAAATTATCTGTTGCACTAATTAAATAATTATTATAAGCCCTCAATTAACGCAATTCGACTTTCTTCTTAACTATTGGTATTCGTGTATACCGCTGTCGATAGTTGTTTGTTGTTTCTGTCACGAAATATTGTCTGACATTTGTGCCATTCGGTTAGGTTATTGTTTATTTAACGGCGTTTTTCTTTGCCATATTACTTATTTTTTGAAAACTAATTCTTATCTCAAGTGATTCTTGGTGACTGTATTACAAGGGTATCACGCTAAAATGCAACTCATTCCATATACGGGCAGAAGTCCATTCACTCAGTATATGTCTAGCAAACCGGCCAAATACGGTTTGAAAATATTTTGGATGTGTGAATCCGTGTTCGGATTTGCCACAGATGGAATTATATACGTGGGACGTCAGCCTGGAGCAGATATACAAAGAAATCTTGGATTTGACACTGTAAAAGCATTAGTTAGCACCATTCACAATACTGGCTTCAATCTTACAGTAGACAACTTCTTCACAAGCTTAGAACTTATCCAATATTTATTAGACAAGCAAATCACTCTTGTAGGAACAATCGGGAAAAATAAACGTGATGTACCTAACGAAATGAAAGAAGATCAGAATAGACCCGGTTTGTCTTCATTATTTGGTTTTTATAAAAATATTACAATGGTTAGTTATGTACCTAAAAAGAAGAAAGGTGTCGTTTTACTCAGTAGCATGCATAATACCGCCGATGTACGAAAAGATCAAAAAAGTAAGCTGAAATTATACACTACTACAATAAATCCAAAGGCGGAGTAGACGTTATGGATCAACAAGTACGAACTTATAATTGCAAGCGTCAAACAAGGCGTTGGCCGTTGGTGATTTTTTATAATATGATAGACATCGCAGCTTTGAATGCCTTCATAGGATTTAGCAACCAAATTACCAAAAGAATGTAACTCATAAAAGACGAATTTTCCTCAAAGAGTTGGCAAAAGAATTAGTGATTCCGAATATGATAAGTCGATCACAAAATTCAAAATTACAACGAAGTGTGAAAGAAAAAGTAATCAAAATCAAGACGATATTCCACAGCGTAGAAGGTGCTTTATGTGTCCTTCAAATATTAGTCGCAAAAGTATGTTAATGTGTGTAAAATGCAAAAATAATATTATTTGTAATGAACATTCTGTTAGAGTTTGCACTGCATGTAACAATTAGAAAATACTTTTAAACAATATAGGTAATTGTTTAGAAATATTATTTTAGGTTGTTTCTCAATAAAAACTGCATATTTGGTCAGGTAATAAATTAAGTAACAATAAAATGACATTAAACATTTCGTTCTTGTAATTACATCCCTCTGGGCCTCATAGGATCGAGCGGTGTGAAAGTGTAAAAAATTTTATTCGTGCATCCTAGGGTTAATATATCTTTCTCATTTCTTTCTTATTAGGATTACTATTATTCATTATTATTACTATTACTTTCATAGCAATACCATTATTTTAATAAATACCTACAACAGAAATAAATAACAGAGCCTAACATATATTTATTAATTGAAAAGTCATTCGCAACGTGATTTGGCAACAGCGCCGTATAAGACGCCCATCGATCTTTCTCCTGCCTGCCCCATACATATCCAACATGTAAGTATAGAATTACAACATCTATCAGTCAAACACTGTTGTAGAATACATTCTTGTTATTACGTTCATAAGTAGCAACAGCTAATTATAAATGTATACCAGGGTGGAATTAATTGTTTTATTCATTCGTAATTTCATGTTGTATATTGCCATAATTAAAGCCACTAAAACCGTTAACTTGCAATAATATTTATCACAAGAATTTTCTCATAAAGGTAAATGCTTTTGTGTAAGCTAACTACGGAAATACTTACACATTCCAAGAGCAACACAGTGTAATGCTGCGACGCAAACAGTGTTATATACATATATATATATATACATGTATACATATAGACATACATATATACATATGTAAAATTGCACGGACACGCAGTAGCTGTTGCGGGTTGTTCCGCAGCAATTAATTGTCTAAACTAACGGTAAAGTTGATTATCGCGATCCAAGAGGTGTTGGATACGTGCACTGGTAGAAGCGTCTCCGCTGACGAGAAAAATCGCTCTCGTATCAGATTCAGAATGAATTGTTCGTTGCAACGACGACGTATGCGGTACGATTAAAATTGCTGTGTGCTAGCGATTTCGATCTCGGTTACCCTTACTGATGTTGTAAAGTGCTCTTTATGGCTAAAACAACCGCGATACTTGAAAACGTCCATATGTATTTTGTACAATATTTTACCATTGCAAGACGATTAAGCGAATCGTCAATTTGAAATTGCAGTTAATGATAATTCATAAACAAAACGCTGATGTAAAATTCAGTATGAGAATATACAGGGTCCCCCAATCGAGTGGCCTATATTTTAGGAAAGGAAATACACAAAAATTTTGAAAATAAGTAGACTGCCCTAGACTAAAATTAAATTCTTATGGTTGTTAAAGAGTAAAATTAATGGTTACATGATATTTATTATTATTGGAAGCAAGCTTCTGTAAAACTAAAATCAATTCTAAATTTGTTTTCTTTTAATTCGTAGCGTTCACATGTTGGTGTTAAAATCCCACAAATGTTCTATCGTGGGTTAAAACTTGTCTTCGAATGAATAGTAGACAATTTGAACAACATTTATAGTCTTTAGAGCATTAGTAATTATAATATAGAATTGCCACGTCTTTAGTATGGCCGGCTTGGACTCCATTAAAATTTTTGGACATCTTTTCCTATTTTTGTACATTTTTTTTTTGGAGACTAAGTAAATAAATACTTTGTTTTGTTGAAACTTATTGCGAAAAATTGGGTTAATTCTAGCAAAATATGCCATTAAAATACACAATCATCAATAATAGGAAAACGAAAAGAAATAGGTGTTCCATTTAAGAAAATTGAATTTTAGACAGTTAAACAAACATAATGAGATTCGATACCATATCCCGACCAGATTGTAAAATTTTCAGGGATATTTAGGTTATGATTTCAAACCCTAAGGGTTATACCTTCAAATGATGAGTAACTTGAATCTTGAAATTTAAGAGTGTCGTAATGACAATTTTTTGAATGAAAGGCAGGCAAAACGATTTTTTACATGAGTTTGAAGATATCTCAAAATCGGTTACATTTAGGTATAGGGAAACCTTAACATTTTGTATTTAGAATAACGTTTATAATCAGAATTTGCAATAAAAATTATAACATTCCATTTAAAATAAGAAAGTTAATGGCGACTTCCGGTCAACCAGAGGTGATGCAAAAAGGTGAAAATAATTTACTCTGAAAGATCATTTTGGCCTATGGCACTGCACTTATTTTCAGAATTTTTGTACATTTCCATTCCCGTAATCCCCGTATTTATTCTTATTTTACAAAATCTCATTTTGTAAATTGTGTACAATTTGTTAAAATGAAGCGTTAGAAATCATTCTCCACGCACATTACATTATCCAAAATAACATGGGCTCTACAACAAGACTGCGAGTTTTCAAATCAAAACACAAGCAAAAAAGCAGGGCTATTATCCCGAGCATGTAATTTCGTGCATAGCCGGAGACAGGCGGATCATATTTACAGAACAGACGGTGGAAGAGCACGTATGTATATTCCGTGCATGGATGCATCGCTCTTTTTACGCTAATAACGATCAATTAAACTCTCAAAAGTGTAATTTCTGAAGCTATATTTAGCACTTTTAATTATAAATGATGGATAGGAAGCAAGGCAATAAGGTGATCGTGCCGGATTCATGGGCAACTTGATCTACACGTGCACGTTCGTGAGAATTGTGATTCAGGTGTACGTGCAGTAAGCGTACGAGGCGTCATGATTGAAACGACTTAAAGAGTCGGTCAGGTGTTATTTAGGTGAGGCGTTCCTGAAAATCGTATATAGAAGAAATTTAATTGGATAATATACGAAAATTTGGGCGTCAAGGTACTTCTTATTAACGTGAAAAAATTATAAAGAAAAAACTGCAGCATTATAAAGATATATGGCTTTTCATGTATTGGAAGTAGCAATGAAAATCACTCAATCAGAGTAACAGATTAATAATAATAATTTACTTGCCCAGCTATATTTACAATTAAGTGAAAGGCGTTCTAATATATTTAATACAGGTAAGTCTGTAAAAATAATAATAAGAACTAGAAGTAGAGATAAATATAAACAAAAGCTAACGATTTTAAGAAATATACAGATATAGTTAATTTAAACCAAACCAAAGTTATTAAAATATTTAGTACACATGTAGTACACAAGCAATCTCAACGGTTTTTTTTCTTACATTAGATTTTAAAGTAAATGGCAATCAATTTTATGAAGTACCAAATTGAGTAATAATTTGCTACTGTGAATGCGGGATAGTGAAGAGATAGGAAATTTGTAAGAATAATTGTACAAGATAAATTTTAAATAAAAAGTATACCATTACATGTGGCCCCCATCCTGCTAATATTTTAATTTCTTGCTGTCTTTCTTCTCCTTTGTACAAGTGTATTTAAAAAAAATTGTATCGTTATTCCTTTTTCTTCCGGTCGTCCCTCTTTTTCCACAACTTCTTCTGCATCTCATCATGCTCTTTTATCCATTTTTACCACTTTTATTTTCGTAAAATTAAAACAAAAACTTATGGAAAACAGCGGTGCATTTCTTAATTAATATTGTAGGTCATGTTCCAATGAGCGTACCTTTAGTAATCCAGACCGCCCCACGTTGGGCGCCAAATGTAAAGTTATCATCTTTTATTCTAAATATACCTTCTTCTATTTATTATTACGAAATTCTTATAATTTCTTCACTATCTCCCCCATCTAATTTCCAATTAAATTTTTAACACGTTTGAGGTAGGCCTCAAATACATTTCCCTAGAACTTTTTTTCTTTTAATCTCAGTTTCTTAATATTCAATTTTTTTTTCTGAATTCTAATAACTTGATTATCCAAAAAATACTAAATTTTGACATATCTTTGCAATATTCTGACACTTGATTCTATTTATGTCATATAAAATTGCCAATATTGGCAAACACTTCAATTTTGATTTATCTATCTAAAATGGTTTTGTCAATTAAATTATATCTATTGATAATTAATAGCACCATTACAGTAGGTATACTATAGATCTTGCAGTATGGGATATAATAGCAACTTTTATCTCTAACTATCATTAGTTGCTGTCATTAGCGCTATCTTTACTTCCGATTGCTATGTTGCAACTTATTTACATATGTCGGCAAAGTACCTATCTATCTGTCTATTAACGTCAACTGCTGTCACTCGTTATCGTCCAGGTTTTAAAATATTTTTAGTTAAATTCCACGTTAATTTGTTTATACATATATAGTTGTACAAATCGTTGTCTTCAGAACACTTCCATCTTTTTCGAGCGTGCACAGGGTAATATGGATATTTTTCTCGATTTTTAGAAATTTAAAAATTTTGCCTGAAGGAGAAGTGTATGGTTGCTAATGTTTTAAATTATTTTAATAAAACTATGAATGTGAGTGCTGCCGTTCAAGAAGCAAGTAAAGCTTTGGGTTGCTCAGCGCGTACAATATATGATATAAAACAGAAGCAACAAACTGGTTCATTATCAAGTCCAAAAAACCCAAGAAAAGGAAAGGTATACAACTAAATAACCGATTGCAAAAATATGATGAGAACACGCAAGCACCTATTCGACGTAAAGTGCATAGTTTTTTTATACAGAATACGCCACCTACATTAAATGCAATTCTTGCTGCTGTCAATGCTGATGATGATCTCCCTAACTTCAGTCGAGCAACTTTAGGTAGATTGTTACACGATATGTGTTTCAAATTTAAAAAAGTAGGACTTAAAAGTATACTCGTCGAACTCGTCGAATTCGGGGGAGGCACAAATACTTACGAGAGATCAAGAAATTTAAGAACAAGGGACAACTTAGTTTTTGCTATTTGACATTTCTGTAACTTTAATTATTTCAGGTTGAACTATAATAGATACTGATGAATCATGAGTGAATACAGGGCAAGCAGTAAATAAATCTTGGAGACACTACAATTCAAAACAGTCGACAAGTTTTTATCCAAGGATTAAGTACTGGTTTCAAATCCCCAACCGGGCTTCGACCTCGTTTTGCATTCGTTCATGCTGGTGATGATAACGAATTTGTTCCTGGTGCCGAATATACAGTTCTCTGCAAGAAAAACACAAAAAAACAAATACTAACCACTGACGATATGCTAAAACGGGACTTGCTGTTTTGCGTATCACAAATTAAACCCGCAGTTTGATAAAGCAGGATTGACGAACTGACGTCATGAAGTTGTTCGATTACCACCTTACCACTGCGAGTTAACTTCCATTAAAATGGTATGGGCACAAGGTAATAACTGTATAAGAATGAATAATACCATATTTAAGGCAAAAGATATGGAGGAATTAATTCGAAGAGAGCATATAGCACTGTAACAGTTGATAATTGGCAAAATTACATCAAACATGTAAAAAATATTGAAAAGGAAATGTG
>JARFOC010000464.1:407972-422010 GCA_031763485.1 Osmoderma eremita
CATATTACATTCATATTTGTAATTTCGGTTATTTGAGCAGCCGCTTAATAGAGCAGATTTGGTTATGTCCCGATGGTGTTCCATTAAGCGGAATAGACTGTATATAGAAGATTATGTATTATTATTTCTTTTTCCAGCTATTGTAGTACTATTTATCCGTATCAATGTGTTTATTAATACTAAAGATAAAAAAATTAAGACGAAGAAACAAAAATCGAAACACATGGGTTTCTATGTCTACCACGGTTTGGAAAAAAGATCCATGTAACTGCCTTTTGGAATGTAATGTTGCCAAATCAACTATGTCTTTTGGCAACCACAAAATCAAATATGCGCTGACAAAAAGTGCTTTATTATGTTACCTAAATCAATGATACTGAAATAAGCTGTTGTTTGAGAGCCTACTCTAACACATATATCTTGACTATAGTAACTGATTATTAGTTATTTTAACTTTAACATAAATAATTACGTAATAATACATTTAACGTGACTGCTTAGGTTTCATGTTGGCTTTTCAGAAGTGTTTGCATTTATAGGCAAGATTCAATTAAACTCCGTTGACAAAAAGCTCAATAACAGGTGCCCCACGTCTTATTAAACTTCAAAAAAATGAAAGGATATCGGAAATTAGATGGCTCATTTCAATTAACTTTTTGAATAAGCATAAATTATGTGTAACGAAACCAGTTGATTAGAGTACACAAGCATGTAAGCCTGGTCAATCTGTTTTTCCCCTTTTAAATTGATTTTATCAGATTTTTTTCTGAATTATCTGTTGGAGATTACCTGTCTCGTTTTAATGATAGATGGATGATGCTTTGGCAGTTTTTTTTTTCTGATTATAGAATTAACAGCTCTTTCAACTAACAACACAATATTGAAACCTCCTCACATAAACAGTATTAACGTCCTATTTAATTACCTGCACCAACAAATAATACATACTCCATACATTCTTAGATTCATAACACCCATTATTTATTACACAAGGAGTCAGTCAGTGGACATTGTTGGCGTTATATCATTCAGACGCACAAGTTGGCGGGTAATTGAACGCCGAGACCCGGGTGCAACAACACCACAAAGATACTACATACTAAACGGACGCGTTTCTCAGAAGATAAACAATAAATTTTTCTGTACCAGTCGAACGCACTTAGCACACTGCCGACGCTTACCTCCCTCGACAGTAATTCTATAAGGAGCTAATTTGTGCGACTTGCAACATTGTAGATTTTACGACGCTTATTGTTTTTCCTCTTTTGCTGTTGGTTCAAACTTCTCTCTTTGTGTGTATGTATGTTATTTAAGTGCGCACATACATTCATCTATGGGAACGGACGGTTGAGTTCAGACACGTTTTAGCACGTGTTATCCAGATACTTGAGTAGTAATAGAAAATGTTATCGTTTTTCCTTAGTACACACTTCAATGATCTCGACATTATTTAACACGTTCGTAAGTTTCGAAAAAAAGTGGTTAGAGACATGATATCAATAGACCATCAGCCTAAATTCTTATTATTATATATCAGAAAGAAAGGTGAAACTAATTGAGGTAGTTAAGCTTATTTTCGAAAATAATGTGAATTATGTGGCAACAAGAAATACGAAATCAGAAAATTTTAAAACAATGGAAGGCTTAAGGCAGGGAGGAGTTTTGAGTCCGCTTTTGTTCAAAGTGTAGTTATTGACAACGCGTTGAAGAGAAAAGGTATGGAAATAATACGATGAAGACGAAACTTCTTTTTCGTAATCGCCATGCAGAATTCCAGAATTTCTTCTCTGTGGAAGAAGGACTTGTATTTTGTAATGACGTCCGTTCTATTAAGAAAACACTTGGTCACGAATATAATACAGATGGGTGGCGTTTGTTCATTGACTCTTCCAAATTAAGCTTGAAAGCGGTACTACTCCAGAATGGAAATAAGTTCCCCTCTGTTCCCTTGGCTCATGCAAGCGATTTGAAATAATCTTATGACAACAAGAAGCTTCTTTTGGAAAAAAATATAACGACTTTATGTGGAATATTTGTGGCGATTTGAAAGTTGTTTCACTTTTGCTCGGCATGCAACTCGGTACACACAGTGTATTGTTGTTTCCTCTGTGAATGGGACAGTGGGGATAGTAAAATTCATTATAAAAAGAAACACTGGCCAAAATGAACTACACTGACACCAAGAAATAAGAAAGTCATTGGTACCCCACTTGCTGATCCTCAAAAAAATTATTTGCCCCCTTTGCACATTAAGCTTGGATTGATGAAAAACTTTGTCAAAGGTATGGATAAAACTAACAGTGGGTTCGCATATGTGAGGGAGAAGTTCCCTAAGATCAGTGATGCTAAGGTAAAGAAGGTATTTTTGTGGGACCCCAGATCAGACAGCCAGTTCGAGATGAAAAATCTGTTGAGGCGCTAAATGAAATTGAAAAAGCAGCATGGTTGTCTTTTAAGGAGATTTGCGACGGCTTCTTGGGAAATCGAAAATCCGAAAACTACGTAGAGATTGTTAACAGTCTACTTGCTTCATATAAAGCCATGGGTTGCAACATGAGTCACTTTCTTGACTCCCATTTGGACTTTTTCCCAAAAAACATTGGAGCAGTCAGAGACGAGCATGGCGAACGATTTCACCAGGACATTATACTCATGGATATCAAGGCAAATGGAGCCCTGCTATGTTGGCAGACTATTGCTGTACGCTGAAGAGAGATGCTTTTGATGCAAAGTATAGCCGTAAGTCATACATCAGTACATTTTCCAAGTAAATATATCACTTTGTACGTCATTTTTTTTTCATGACTTATACACATATTATAATATACACTTTCACAAAATGTCATTGCTTTGTCACTCTGAAACCCTGTCTGATAGAAAAATTCTGAAAACAAATATGAAATAAGTGTAAAAAGTACTACCAAGTTCACCCACTTTACCTCGTGGGACAAAATAAATCTGAAATTTTGTTGACCAGGAACTTGACGGAAGGAATAGCTTTTATCCTACGAGTAAAGGTGACATGGGTGCATTTCGCAGGATTTAGTATCAGGCTATTCTCCAGCGACCACGCAGATACATAATCAATGCATTCCTGAAGCCTGCCAACGTCATTGATGGTGTCAATTCTGGAATACACTTGAACGTCATCGGTATATGCAAAAGTCTCGCATTGTAAGGCCTCCAACAAATCATATAAAAAGAACACAAAAAGTAGCGGTCCGAAATTTAAGCACCTTGGTACTCCAGACGTAACAAAAACCTCATGTGATTGGAATCCAGTATAATGTACATATATTCTGTGTTCCAGATAGGATTTAATTAAATGTAATACTTTGAATGACAGCCAAAAGAGCTCAGTTTGTAGAGGAGAATTTCATGGTCAATAGTGTCAAAGCCCAGACGAAAATTCCATATATACGACGTCAACCTGTCCACCATCATCCTGGACATTACTTAGAAATTGTGTAATTGAAGTAAGATTGGTATAATGAAGACAATCAGACCTTGTCACTCAATAAATAAAAACTATAATAAGAAAGAATCATCAGAATACACTAAGCCTCTTTCATGATACCTAAATAGGCGAGTACCAAGGAGAATTTAGAAATGGCAGATCAATTGCAAACCAGGTCTTCGCACTGTGGATGGTGCAGAGGCAGTATTACAGATTTCGAAAAAGCTTATGACTCAATAGCAAGAGCCCTACTATACCAAGCAATTAAAAAATGGAGAAGTGGTAGAACGAATGTACGAACAGTAGCAAAGGTAACATAAGGGTTTTTTTCCCAGATGTTACCACAACATTCTCAATGGATGTGGAAAAATTAAAAATCCCTGAACAGTTTTAGCATACATAAATATTTTAACATTCTTTAATAATATTTTTAAATACAACCTACCAAAATCTTTCAAACCCAGATATTCCCCATGTAGTATACTGTATCGTGTTCAGTTCTACATAAGACACTAAAATTATCGTAAATTACAAGAGCATTCTACTTGATTTAAAACAACGGCCTAATATCCATGCGATTTGATCAATATATCAAAATATAGCATTTAGCTTAGTTATGTCGAGACCCAAATATCAGCCCACAATATACAAAACAACAAAAAAAAGCTATTCAATGGAAGCCCTCGGCAGCATTTCTTTCTTTTTAATTGTCTCTGGTTTAAAAAGTTTATACGTACGGAATACTCGCATCTCAGGCACTATTAAACGTAACTGAGAGAATATGAATCCAGTTCTGGCCATAGGGCCATCCGAATATAAAATAAATAGGTTCGATTCTCAATCATAAAAAAATATCTCATGCAGAGCGCGCTGCATAGGATGCCATTGTTCCTCGTAACTAAATATATGGGGGTTCGTTTATGCGGAGAAAGAGACAGAAAGCAGTCGTCCGAAGATTTTTACGGCCCTTTTAGAACCCATACGCTGGAAGGTGGTTCAAGTCGCTGGCGTTGTATTTTTTTTTTGTTTCTTGCACAGTCACTTCGAGGCCATTGTCCGTCGCGTACGATCCTAATTACATGGACAATTAGAGGACCGATTATGCTGTCAAATTTTCTAACTAGATATTCGGCGTCAACCGACGCCGATAGCTCTCTTTGATAGGTAATTACGTACGGATTGATCACGTCGGGATCCAGCGATAGGAGTCTTTGAAGTAGTGGCGGTGGTTTGGATTTAATTAGGATGCCAGATTTGCCGCCAGATTTGAGACTGATATGGAGATTAATTGATACGGAAATCTCGTTATGTCTTGAACGGTGTGTGCTAACACTTTGATAGATGTAAGAGTATCGATTTATTGGAAGCTACTTGTGTGTTTCCAATATAGTTTAGCATCAGATAAATTCCTACAGCATTAAATAAGTAATCATATTATGGGCGTTTCCACTTTGTAAATATCTATCGATTACAAAGCAATACATATGATAGTCATGGATATAGGAATTCATTATACGAAAATTCTTTAAAATTAATACACCATCGACTTTTAAGTTATTTAATAAATAGACAAAACTGCCTATCTCTGCTTTACCGACTGAACAAAAGCTTTCAATAAAGCTCGGAAATATCATTGACAAACTATCGTAGAAAGAAATCATCAGAGTAATACACATCTTGAATTTTGGTCACACAGCTAAAATACGAGTGGGTCAGCAGCAACTGTAGATACCCCAACATCAGGCGGATTAATTTTTTAGCGTATGGCATCAAATAAATCTTTTTTTTCTTACGAAATATGATTTAATGTCTAAAACCAATTAGCTATTAAATAACACAATTTCAAGTGATCAATTGTTTCACGATTTTACACTCAAGTATGTATGTAGTTCTCATATATTACAATAAATTTAATTTTATACACGCAGTAGCACTCACAATTTACAAGTCACTGCAAACTCAGAAAATACCTACAGAGAAGCGGGTTATCGGAAAAAATACCGACTGTGTATGAAGGACGAAGAAACAGTAGAGCACGTTATGTGCTACTATCCTGCGGCCACCCGAATCCATCTTTGGAAGGAAATCACTTCCCTAGCTAATAATAATAATTTGTTCTACAGGCCATGAAGCTCTAGGGCTAATAAAATACTAATATTAGGAATTTCCTTGAAGTGCTCTACGGACTACATTTCTCTATTTTCGTCTATTCCCTACCATCCATCTCCTTCCAATTTGCAATTTTCATTTTTTTAGATCTTCTACTTTATTCATCCATCCTCTCTTGGTCTCCCTTTTCTTCTTTTCCCTATTGGCTTTCTCGTAAAGGCTAATTTTGGTAACTTTTCTCTGCTTAGTCTTTCTACATGCCCCAGCCATCTTATTCTTTGGGTTTGGCAAACGCTACGATATTGGGGCTTTCATATGCTTCTTCTACTTCCAGGTTTGTGCATCTTTTCCATCCTTCCTCGGTTCTTACTCCTCCATATATAGCACGCAGCATTTTCCTTTCCAGTCTTTTTAGCTGCTCCTCTTCCACCTTATTCAGGACCCAGGTCTCACAGGCATATGTGGCGGTAGGTCTTATGACTGTTTTATAGATCCTCTCTTTTGTTTTTTTTTTACACATATTTTGATTTCACGGGACTCTTAGGCCTCCGTATTTCCGGTTTCCTTTTACAATTCTTGTCTGGATTTCTTGTTCTTCATGCCCATTTTATTCAATATTAACTCCAAAGTAGACAAAATTACTTACTCTCCACACAACATTTTTTTTGTTGGTTTTTGCGCTCACCAAAAGGTTATCTTCTCCTCCAAACGGTTTTTCTGTTTTTCCCATAACCATATATTTCGTTTTATTTTGATTTAATTCCAGATCAAATTTCATTGCCTCCTGTTCTATTGTGTTTGTAATTTTCCTTAGGTCATTCTGGATTTTGTAATTATTTATACCTAACCTGAAGAATTCCTCATTAAACAAGGTTTTTATCAGCGTTAAGGTTCTGGACTTGTTTGATGAACTCTAGGATGGCATCCGTTCTACAATAAGGGTTGCAGTAGAAGGGACGAATTATCGAACCTAACGGACGTCATCTCACCAAGTAAAAAGTAACAAATAACACTCAATCCATGAACAGAAAGCAACCTCACGTGCAAGCCTTTCAGTAGTCATAAGTCAGTCGTAATATCCCGTTTAGCGTGTGACACAAGAATCCATTATTTCACGGTAAATTGATAGAAATAAAAATGGGCGACAAACAGTGAAACAAAATCGAGACAATAATTCACCATCTACAACTGACAGCAGCATTTAAGTCACGTAAATACGTGAGTCGAATATAAATTCTACAAACATTAGCGCCGCTCCTTTTTGAATGAATAAATAATTAATTAAATAGATATTATTACATTTTAACAACAAATGTTATGAAAGAAATGAATGAGTAAATGTATTCGACCCTAAATTAATTATTTTAAATTCTGTTCCTTTATTCTTATGGAATTTTCATGATTCTAATGAGGATTTCCTTAGCTCAGCACAATCTGCTCTGCTATCATGCTTTTGCTGAATATTTCTAGTGATTTTTCACCAAATTGATTCGTGTTTACTCCTCTAGGGTATAAGCTAGTGTCAGATTTGCTTCTATACGAATGAATTAATCGCGTTGTATTGCTGTTACTTCCATTAGAAGCTGGGCTCAAAGACTATTCTCCTGCGTCTAGGTCTGGATCTTCTAGCCATCCTCGGCATCAATCCGGGGTCTGCGATTCTTGTCAAATCTCTCTTGTCTACATTTGCTACGGCAAACTGATGCTTGAATCTTCAAATATAGTGTTCAATGGTGTAATTCTGGAAAATGTGGAGACAATGAGCACTTTGTGCGTTAGTATTGATGACGACCTGATGAGTTAGGAAACATGTACTGGGTTTGATGAGTGGGGACTTAGCAGCCTAAAAGTATTATTATATGGCAATAGAAACGTTCTTAAGGTAGACTTGAGAGAAACTCTTGTGTGACTCTGTTTCTTTCCCGATTTAATGATTGTGATATGCCACCTGGGTCGTGTCTTGACTGTGTGTATCGATTTAGGCTCAATTCCCACCAAGACCGTCTGAATTATTCAAATCACACGCATTTGGAGTCATTTGATTAGCTGCACATTTAGGTGTGACAAAAAGCACCAATTCGCATTAATACTTCACATCATGACCATCGTTGATGTCGCATAATGATGTATTGCATTTTTCAGTTTTGTTACTAGAGGCTACTAAAGATATATATTATTATATTTCTCAGCCTTATGCTTCAGACTCCCTTCTCCACAAAATGTCTCAAGTCCTTTTTCACTCGCGTCACAATGTTCCTCAATTGTGGTTTAATGTCGGAGATATTAATGGAGATATGTACTTAACCTAAGATCTGATACATAATGGATCCTGGTGCAGATGTGAGATGACTTGCATGACGAACGGTAATATTAGGGCACATGAATTTAGAGTTTTAGCCTGCTTAAACCTTAATACTGCTTATTATTACATACGCCATTTTTTTCCATCTATATTACAAACATTTCATTAGCGGTTTCGCATCACATAAGATTACGAATTTCTTTTGTTCGATAGTAGTATTTCTTTATTGCGTTTTGATATATAAATATTTTGTAAAATATATTCATTATTTGATTTCAATTTACTTTAACGTTCCTTCGAGAATCTTTGGATGCCAATTCTGCTTTTTATATCAGTTACTTATAAGTATCCATACATAGGATTGCCATGTACGTAGTAATGTCATGGGGAAGAATGAGATTATCTTACTACCAAAACGACAAAAAAAACCTTTCTGATGACTACTTACTATTCCTGAAACTAAATAGTTCGTTCTGATAACTTCTCATGACATTGTGTGCGTTTGCGGAAACCATGGAACGAATGCCCATTTGAAAGAGAAACAATAGGGAAGGCAAAGAGGGCAGCAAAAAGCCGAGGGGAATATATAGGCCCGACTCGGCTTCGACCTGTCACGGACTCTTGCTTTGCATAACGCATGCGACGGTATCTAAGCGGTCGGCACAGCGCAGCGTACTGGCACTCACATACATAAACAGTCAGTGGCGCCACCTGACATAACAGTTCGCGATTAGATCGTTCCGTAACCATAGGCGGCAACCCGTCGACTGTCTCTTGCACAATTTAGTATGCGAAACGTGCCAGAAAAGCAGCGAAAATGTAGCGAATTCGCACGCTCCCATTTGTCGGCGAAAATAAAATCAAGAAAACCAAGAAAAAAACTGAAGAAAAGGAGAAATAATGGAAAACAAGATCAAATCGCTGCCTGCAAGTTTTTTTTTTCTCTTAAATAACAATCCAGCTGAAACAAACCAAAGAGATGTTCGGATGCAAGTTCAGCCTTGGATGTATGTATGTACCTATAAAGAATCCCTTGTTCGAATGTCAAGAGCAATAAACCCCTAACGTCTACTGCACTCACAGACATAATGGACAATGTTAATACCTAAAATCGTCTGCATCTTAATAGGTTGTATTTCCCGAAGAAGGTAAAACAAAATTGCAATATACGGCGAAACAAACGCAAAAAAACGTAAAAACCGAAGTGGTGTAACTGTGCCGGTCGGTTCCTACTTCGATCTCGATCTCGGCTGAATATTAAGCGACTCGTATGGCGATATTTTATTCATAGCGCGAATTCTGAGCCTCATTACATTTAGTCCGCCTCGACTCCGGTACTGTTAAAACGATGCGAAATCGGGGATCAACGGCACATCGGCCGTCCAGGTGGCTATTTTTAGGTGAGCTCGTTTCGTCGAAAAAAATCGATCGCGTACAGTTCGAACAATAACAAAATGTGTGCAACAGTAGTAAATAACTCCTTCCTTTTTATAACATATTGTACACATTCCCAAGAATCACTTGTATGTATCAGGCGGAAAGCTAAATGTCTCGGCGAAAACCATCTAACACCTACAGCTCACTTTATTGAGGTCATCTTGCAACAAAATCATAATTGCCCAAAAATGTTGTTCAACTATCCATACGTTATAAAAGAACTATCCCAGTCGACTGATTTGTATAGGAAACAAGATTTCTAAAAGAACAATTTATTACTGTTATTTATTGATATTTTTTTACATTCCAATAATCGTTTGAAGCATCCCAATTATCCATGCCTTTCTATTGAATGTGTGTATTGAATGGTGCTTCCATTTTTTTTTTGATTTTGGTTCCATTTCCAGATAGATAGTAGTAATTTATTGGCATTTAGACTTCTCATATGTATGTCCGTACCAAAACAATTGTTTCCGTTCGATCTAATCTACTAGACTCTTACACTTTCATTCACTACCGTATCTATTCTGAATTTTGAATTGAAGGCAGAGAGCACTCAGAACGCCAGGCGCACTTGGGCCACCCGTTGGCCCTTTGTACTACCTCCCCTGTGGCACTCTTCTGCCGCCTATCCGAATCAACCCAATCTGAGGATGCACCCGAGCAGTATACGAATCTCCAGTACTCCCCCAAAGGGGAGCCTCTAAGTTGACGAACTGGAGTATAAAATGTACTCCAGCGTCTCATCCTCTATGTAGTATGGCGGAGAGAACTGCTACTTCAACCCGTGCAGTGCATGTGTTTATTTAGTTTGCAGGAAGAACACATACCGGTTCCACAAAAGCGAAGTGCCACCCCCAACCCACCAACTCATCATCAGCCTCATTACCCGAGTTTCGATTACCTCCTTTCAGCCATACGAGTGATATCACATTATCAACAGCGATCGCTTCCAGGGTGTTAAAGTACTAAACCTGAAGCGATCCTATAATTCTTAAGGGCCTACAGAGCAGCCTAGCTATCGCTGTAAATATCAATGTTATCCCCCAGTAATTGTTAATTGTTTTGGCACTTTTGATGTTTCTTTTTTCCCCTAATGCCTCTGTCGCGAATTTCAGTCGTATCTTACAAGATACCCAATACCCCCGGGGTAAATTCTCCAATGCAAGGCTTAAGGAATCCGGAGAAAAGATTCCTGATTCGGCCCCTGCGTTCGATCCATCTGTAAAAATGGAAATCGTTGGTGATGGTACCACGTGAGGTTCAATGTGGACACATCATGGTTTGTGGAAGGCAAACACTGTGAACACAAAGGACTGCGTGCCCCATTGTCCTTATTTGTTCATTTGGTACTCTATCCATACGTATAGTTATAAGATCGTCTCCAGCACATCATTTCCTTGGCGTTCAATTCTTCTCAATGTTCTATAATGTCCACACTTTTTGTCTGTGTCAACGTCCTCTCAACAAACGTACGAAAACTACGTTGTTTCGTTTTAACCGTTAGTGCGTCATGCCATAATATAGGGTGTACCTGTCTAATAACATTCCTTCGTATTATGTTTCTATACCGGTTCTTAAGAAAATCGTGCAAATCGAAATGGTAGATTTTTATATGTACAACCGTGTAAAACGAAAACAAACTAAAAAGTGTGCTTTGTACAGTCATTTATGTTAACGTAAAACAAAAGATACCTTGAGAAATATAAAAATAATTCAAAAATATACAAGTACATACATATGTGATTCATTTTATTGCAACAATACAAATAAGTTTAACCAAAAGTTTAATTACTTTTTAGTTGTCACTGACATAGGTTTGATTTCTTCTTATCTTCCTGATTGGTATATCACTTTCATCACTCGATGTTACTTGATGCGATTCTATTTCGACAGTTGCTAAATTATGGACTCAGATCGGTGGGACTTGGTAATAAATTCTGTAATTAACAATTGTGTTTGATTTTTGGTTAACTCTTTATAAACCTCTTCATGTTGACACGCATTTTTAATATCTCTCTGAAATCGAAGAACTTGGGTCATGTTGTAAGACATTATTACCCAATTTTCGCCTTAACTGAAGTCCTGCCAGATGACTTTTGCTGTAAACGCAGATGGTTCAGACTCCTCTTAATCGGCCTCATTGTTAGAATCATTTGTTTCAGTCACCATATTAACTAAATCATGTTCATCCGGTTCTTTATCCACCATAAGTTCTACAATATCAGCCTCAGCTAAGCCCTCGAAACCCTCTCCTCCCATTGTGTGTACCAATTCAATAATCTGAGAGTATTCATGGTGCAATGTTAACCCACTGTCGTCTTCAACTACATGGCCCATACTTTTTCCCATCAAGCATTGAACGTTGATTGCTCAATCTCGGTACATGACGATCTAACATGCTTAACACAATCTAAAATTGTAATTTTTTTTTCCAATCGTCCACAATTGTAAGAGATTTATCATTTTTCATTGTTCTAAAATATATAAAGATTCGCTTAATGTACAGCGCCTTAAATGTCGAAATTATCCCTTGATATAACGGCTGCAATAAAGAAGTCGTATTGTTGAGTAGAAATACGACCACATTTTTTCGTGTTGTAAATCTTAAGGATTGCCTGGTGCTACAGAAGGGCCTTAAAAGGCAACCTCTTTCTGCTCAAATACTTTCCAATATCTGGGACAAGGAAGTTATAAAACCAGTCATTGAAAAGTATAACAGTAACCCAAACTTCCTTATTGGCCATCTAATAAACGGACAGATTGACGATGATCATTATTTTGAATGAGCATGGTGATTTTGATTTGTTAATAATCAATGGCTTCATTATATAGTCGCATGAAGCGTTGCTACAGAAAAGAATTGTTATGCGACTTTTCGCTGTTTCATAATCAGTAGCTGATTTGTAAGGTTTAGCCAAATTAGCTCTCCCTAGCATTTTTTTTTCTGAAATAACCCCGACTCGTCAGCATTAAAAACCGGATCAGGGGAGTTGGATGCAATAATTTCAGCAAATTTTGCTGAATATTGTTGCCCTGCACCTGAACCGGCACCGAACGCAATTAAAAAAGGTTGATGCAGCCAAAAATGCTCATTTTTATGTTTCTCTCATTTCGTAAATTCGCCATCTCCAAAACCGTGTAAAAGCGAAATCTTAAGGGATATATGCATAGAACATCATAAGTTAGTGAAATTTATGATGGCGATTTTACCTATGAACAATATCTTTAGATGGAGTTTTAACTTTTTATTTTTTTAAAGAATACGGCATAACAATATACCAGTTAAGTGTTCATATGTATATAAAGACAATATGTAATATTGTAAAAGCATTTCTTTATCAAATTGTTTAAATTATACTTCGGCAATGATCAAACATTATCTTGAAGCGGGATGGAAGATGTTTACTTATGAGTACGCTCAAAAATGGCTTTTCGCCACTTCTTCATTTAAATGAGACCAGTTGCAACGCAAATCCATTAGCAAACTTTCAGTTTCCAAATAAAGCTTAGTAATTATTCAAATCCCATTTGCAGTCACTGAAAGTAACAATCTCACAGGGAAAATAGCGCCATCACGTACAATCTGCTCCGTGTAAAAGAATACGTCTAAACAACACTACGGTATCAAATTCCGTATTACCCTTTAGTCGCCAATTGTACAGATGAGGGAATGATCAAGTCGCCCATGGACAGAGAACGGACGTCTGGGTTGGCGACAATTAGGAACACGGATCGCTTTAATTGCAAAGGCGCACCAGTTGCGTGCAATATCGTATGATGAAGTCGAGAGCGGCATAAGAATCAGACTCGTAATGTGATAATTGTACGTTTTCGGACTAAATTGTAATGCAGACACATGTGTTGCTGGGAAAACGAGGGAAAATTTAATGGAAAGAAATGAATGGTAAGGCGGGTTTCGTCCAGACGGACAGGAAATGACTCATTAATATTGCTGTCGTTCGTTTGTACATAGCATATCAATTTAATTTCAATTTGTTTGAATTGGTTAGTTAGCGTAGTCTGAAACGTTTGAACGGTAGTGAAAATGCTTTCTTTCTCAATGTAGTTTTTCAATTTAAGCGAAGGAAAGAAATCGAAAAGTATAAACATGCATTGCATGCTAAATTGTTCACTTTTCTTGTTCTGATGTCCACCAACTGTTTTAATTACGATACGCATGATTGATTTCAGCAAAGCCTACTGAACTAGCCCGGAGTGTTTTATTTTTTTCGGAAAGCGGAGAACTTATTTTTTTTTAGATATTGTGAGTTATTTATTGGAGTCAGATCATTTACTGACTTGGGGAATAGAAATGTACCTGTGATTTGTTTCAATCCGTACGATGAACTACTTGGAAGTGGGAATGAATATAATCCGAATTTTAAATTTCCGTAACTCATTTAAATTTTGGCGTTTGTGTGTTAATTCCACGTCAGAGTGATCAGAACGTGTAGATCACAAATTACGCACAAAGTTTAATTTGGCCTAGTGGCAGCTTTCAATAGCTTTTTAGACACCAAATAAATGTACGACAATTTTATGAGTTTAAAATTAAAATAGTGGAATAATATTTTGATGGACAAATTCCCGAAATAAGGAATTACCGCCGTATTGTGACAGTTACGAGGTGTGTAAATTAAGTAATGAGACTGGTATTTTTAAATATTTTTATTTGAGTATAATTACAATTGAACGTTGTCTCCCTCAAAATAACTCCCTTGGGAAGCCAC
>JARFOC010000464.1:422110-432390 GCA_031763485.1 Osmoderma eremita
TCTTGATGTTTGGTCTCACACGCATGACCCTTTTTCAGAGTCTTTCGAGAACCTCTCGGTAAAAATGTTGATTAACTCTCTGACCTTGAGGCACGAACTCTTTGTGAACGATTCTCTGGCTATCAAAGAAACAAATCAGCGTGCTCTTGATCTTTGATTTGCTCATTCTTGCTTTCTTGGGCTTAGGAGAGCCTGAAGTGTGCCATTCCATGCCCTGGCGTTCTGTATCCGGGTCATACTCGAACACCCTACTCTCATTACCAGTAACGACACGACGTGACACGTTTTCATTATTTTCAATCGACTCCAAAAAGTCAAAGCACCTTTCTCTTCTGGTGTCCTTTTGTTCCTGCGAAAGGTTTTTTGGAACCATTTTAGATCAGATCTCTCTCATTCCCAATTCATTGGTCAAAACTTGATGAACGGTGGTGTGAGACAAATTCAACTGACCGTCATTCTGACCGTCAACCGACGATGTAAACCCACAAGATCGCGGATTTTGTCGACATTGCCATCGGTTCTTGCAGTTGAAGGCCTTCCGCTGCGTGGTTCATCTCCCATCGACTCTCTTCCTTCTGAAAATGCCTTAAACCACCGAAAAACCTGGGCTTTTGACAAAACACTGACTTCGTTTGCAAAAGTTTCTGTTGCACTTTACCCAAGTCTGAAGCAAAACATGATAGCACACCGTTGCTCGAAATTAATGGCTTTCATTTGTAGAACGTAGTACGAAAACCGGGTTCACGGAAAAAACGACAACGGACAACCAAGTGACTTGATCGTGTTCAAACTTGCACTAAACGCGTATTACAAATTCCACTTTTCGCCCCTCCATGTCCCGTGTTGCCATATCACACGCACGTTGTCAGTCTCATTACTTAATTTACACACCTCGTATGTCCTGAAACTCATCATGACCAATATGAATAAATAACATTTCCGTAGAAGCTTTGGCAGAGCAGCTGACGGCTTTACTCTCTGATGGAAAATTATTAATTCAATGGCCCTAAAGTGCTGAAACTTGTGCCTGTCGCTCTCTATGTTCCCAATTCCGTTATATTTTTATTCTACCAACTTCGTATGAATACTTTAACAACCGAACTACAGCATCTTGAGTTTTAAATTACATAGTTTGTCTGGGGGATTATACAATCTAATATTCTACTGCATAATAAAAGCAAAGAGATCCCCAACTCAACGAAACATTACCCTCTACTCCACTAAAATATTTTTAAAAAATTAAAAGCAAATACTGATACTATTCCTTTGCGTAACATTTTGTGAACTTAAGTTCTTGAACTTAAGTAAATAGTTTATTGCCTTCGGTCTATCGTACGCAAAAGTACATGGGAATTCACACAATGTGAGAGACATCAACTTTAATTGCTTGATGTAAGCAGTAGTAGGTATTGAAGTTTATTTTATTTTTTTCAGTGAGATTTGCTTGCATGTTTATTACGTTTCTAAGTAAAATAACGTTATTGAAGTGTACATGTTTAAAACTTTCACGTTCACAGAACCTTACAAATGAAATGAGTTATCAATGCTTGGTGAAGAAGGTTTCCCTAATATATGGGGTGTCTGTTTTAAGATTGACCACCGGCGATATCTGGACAACCGCTAATCTTACAACCTTGGAACAAAAATCTAAATAAAGGTGACAAAAGGCCTTTCAACAAGCATATTTTTAACTTTCCAAAATAACCGCCAGGGGGCGTAATTCTTTAGTTCCAGACAAATGTAGGTTGAAATTATTATCAACAAAATACTCAAATGATTTTACACAATTTTCATTTAACACTTTCTAAGGTAACACCCTACAAGGGTTAGAGCGGAAGGGGGTATGGGTACGTAGAAAACCAGTGGTAACTTCGGTTTACCTTAACGGACTTTGATGTTTCCAGACTCACTAGAAAGATAATTTCACAAAGGATTGACGCGTATATAGTAGGAAATTCTGTAGTTGCCCAAAGGAATAACAGGGGGACCTATATCTAATTTACGCAAATAGTTGTTTTTCTTTAAAATATCAAGTTGAACGACACTAATTGGGTAAGAAACTAACGTGTATATAAGATTTAACAACATATTTTTTGTGTCCCAAAGAAGAAGCTTCCATTACGAAACAGAAAATAAGTACCAACAAAAATGTTATGATAACGATTAAAAATCTGTGAAAACAAAGAAATAGAGCCAAAAAAATTAAATATTAAATTGATTATTAAAGAAACACAGTACGAATTAAAAGAAACAACGTATGAGCCTGCCGTACCCTAACTAATGCAATTCGCTACTAAGAAAATGCATTGGCCAATGCAGGGTAAACTTCCCTTTCTATTCACGAACACTGCCGATCAAAAATGACTATATACGTATCACGCACACGGTATATAGGCTTAGAGTTCCGCCGCTCAGGTTAGACACTCACGTTTCGTTCATTGGAGTGAATCAATCCCCGTTATTTTTTTATTTTTTTCTGTAATGTCAATTCCACACAACTGCCGAAAATAACTAAGTATACATACATACTTAATACCGTTTCGGATTCACTTTTGATTGGTCTCTTTTTCATTTGGAAAATTGTGCAATAATTAAAACTAACTTTCAGAACGTTTGGATTGTTGAGTTGAGAGACAATGGGAACCCTAAATGCACCAAAATGTTTCAAATTTAGTTTGATCCAAATATCATTACAGAAGATTTAAAAATCGTCAGTATTGAAAAAAATGAGCAGATAAAAAATAAATAAATAATTCAGGCTTTTGTACAACTTCACACAACCTACAACCTGTACTTTCGCGGCTTTGTTATGCAATTTCTAAGAATATTTTTTTTAGTTTTAGTCAGGATTTGATTAACACATAATTATGTATGTCTGGGGCAAACTTAATTCCGACACCACTCCGCGTGAAGATATTGATGGATTATTATTTATATAGAAAATACAAGATTTACATGAACTACGCAAAAAGACACTTTTAGTTAGCCATTTGTAAAATATCCCGTCGATTTTCATTCAAATTCCTGTTAACATAAACCTTACGCAGCTTGGTAAATGATTGAAGCTGTGGCCACACACATACGGGACGAGCACGACACGGTTCTCGCACGATACTGCACGACGTCCGTTCCGAAGTAATAACACAGGTTTAGATGCGTTAGGCCACACATGGACGTTGCTAGTGCGAGACGAGCACGAGTTTTGAACTGGTGCAACGTAGTTGCGAAAGCGCATTATGTTAGCATATTAGTTGTCGTTATATTAATTATATATGATTACTGTATGTGCGTCTTATTAAATATTCATCGAAATATGTAAGATGTTTTTTGTACATGTACGTCATTATCAGAGGAAACAGATCAATATATATATATATATATATATATATATATATATATACATACATTATACATAAAGAGCCTGCTAATCCATATTTTTGCGAAAAAGGAATATAAAAGATAATATCAATAAAACAATGAAGTTTTTAATTAAAATGCATTTGTCAAAACAAATTTTGGAAAGCGATATCAAACTACATGTTAAATATAATTTTTAAATCTTTCCGTTCGACAAATAGTTACAGGAAAAATATGTCATGGTATGCTTGAAATGTTATTCCTTTGAAATTTTTATACCACAGGTGTTGTACGTACACACATACGTGTGCCGTAACAGTGTGGCTTCGAAACCCACTAAACGAGTGCGATACGGGTCCCTTATGGAACTCGTGTCGCACACGGCTCGTGCTCGTCCTGTATATGTGTGACCAGAGCTTGATTCTCGACCATGTTTCTAACAAGGTTTAAAAAATAGTACTATGTGCCTGTTGTTCTGGACACAATTATAAATAACTTGCCACCATAATTTAGGTCCGGCATTTCTGCTATAAATTGTGTAACTCTGTCCAACTCTGTTGGTCGTTTTCGCGACGTAACATTTTTAAAACAAACCTAGGAGTATGAAATAGTATTTACGGCAGTATACACAACAGATCTCGTTGAACTTTGCAGTGAGGTGAAGGTTGTATCAAATTCCCGCCACTGCCCGTTGGCGCTAGTAAGCAACTCTAGGTATTTCAATTTAATTTACACCATGATGTATAAGCATTGGTGTTTAATATAAACTTATTTTTGTCTAATCAAAAGGTAATGTTGAATATCATCTTAAAGAACTATGGTAGCCTGCTGGTAATTTTCGCACTTAACCTTCATCGTTAAATTCACCCTTCTTCATATATTGAAAATCTTTGGCTTCATGCGATAGTCGTAACACATGACTACCGTGAGCGATTATAAGTTATCCGGGGAATTGGCAACTCGAAATGACATATAACGTCAAAACCATGCAGGTATTATTCATTTATTACAGTTAATGCTTGGTCCGCCCGCATATAAACCCAAACCCTATTCCCCCGAAGCGTCTCTAGAAATTAAATAAAAACTACCAATTATCGTCATCTACCAAACTCGCCGGATCCGGTCCGACCTTAAACACCATTAACTCGATAAACACTCGAGCCACGGTACAGGAGACCACGAACTTGTCAAAATATTTAGTTTCTCCTCCCGATTCCTCTTAATCCCGTCTCCCAAAAACGACACGACCGTACCATAATTGAACTGCGTCATTCAACCGAAATATCGCGAAATGGAATAAACCAGACCAAACTAATGAACTTTGTTCGGTAATTAAAGATGCGAGTATTGGATTTTAGGATTAAAAAAATCGTGATTAATGCGCATGTAATTACTATGGTAAATGGTTATCCAATGTATGTATGTATGTACCCAAGTTATTTGCATAAAATATTATAATTCGTTATTTATTTTTTCTTTGCTGCAACAATTCTTTCCAAACTAAATTATTGAAATTCTTATTTTTTTAATTTTCTTCATGTTACAATAAACACATGAGGTATGTTTATGTATAGCCGATTGTGGCACAATCTATACATCATAGTGCAAATTTAGACCGTTGAAGTCGAAGGATATCACTAATGTGAGCGTGCTTTTATGATTGCACTGGAACTATTTTTCTGAAATTAAATTTACAAAAACCTAGCACAGCATTTTAAAAATCCCTCAGGTCTTGCGACTCATTACCTTAAACTGAAAATTGACTTTCATAATATTACTATGCAACTTAAATCTTCCAAACCTGTGGAATGGTACAATGGCAGGTACATACCTAGAATATCGGTGATTCCGATAGACTTACCATTCAAAAACAGTTTCCTGTTAAATGATCGTTACGTGAAAACTTATGGGGTTGTTGTTGTTGCTTATATCCTAATGCAGAGATTTAACACAGCGGCCTTGAAGCATATTGTATCACTCTACATTAGGTTTGTGTATTGTGTGTGTGTCGTTACTGTCTCTCCTCGACGTAATTTGATTTATATCACCACTGAAGGGTACCGGGAGAGGTACCGACCGCCCTTGCTGCAACCGATCTTTATAAAAATCGGTTGCCCCAACGGAGATTCGAACCGTCGCACAGTGTGATATTTTAATGATCTAGCAGGACGACAATATTTCTCCAATGATATGATTTATTTTTGGTTGTTATTTTACTTCTTAACACTAAATTAAACAATTATGTATAGTTTTCTTTATAGATATTTAATAAAATTATATTATAACTATTAAACCAAGTTCGGCCTTGAATTTACGCTGTATCAACTGCTTCCTTTCGTCTCTTCTTGCTTTATTTTCTACCCCACGCACTTGCCATAATTTTAGCTCAAGCCAATAAGAAATGTGGAGTAGACACTCAAAGAAACGTATCCACGAATGCAATGGCGACAATCCACAAGACAGAAAGTTTGTGAAATGACATCTGGATTGTTCATTTCACTAGGCTTTGCTCCACACAGGTAACACTTTTTCGTTAACGATGATATGGCGTTATAAAATTTGCCATCCACCATACATAAAATCATTAACGGTTTGATCGTTATATCCATATTGTTAACTTTTAATTGTATAGGGGACAAAGCTAGTATTTGTTCTTCTATTTTCTTTACTTCCGAAATAATAGTATCCATGGCTTCTTTGGCAAAAGTAAACTTTATGGGACGGCAATGTGAAACAGATGAGGGTACGGGGTTTTGCCAGATAATGTTACCCTCGCTGTAAATCTGCATTGGCACCACGGAGATGCTAAATAAGCTTTCGTCGATATATTCGGCTCCAGCAAACTGCTGTCGATACCGCTTTTGTTCCGCACCGTCACAGCCCCATTTTATTACTTCGATGTTACTTACTTCCAAGACTTCTCTCTGAACCTCGCATTGGCGAGTCACAGTGTGGTCAATTAAACAGTGCAAGTTTATATCTGCTGAAATTTCCGTTGTCCTAATTTCAGCGGGATAACATAGCTACTTGGCAGCCTTCACTTTATAAAAGGCTGCATATAATTTGGTAGTTATGCCTTCGATCTGGTGGCGAATTATATTATACTTTTAAAATTTTGCATCCACCATCAATACCAGTGCTGCAGACAGTCGTTTTTGTTCCTCTAAGGCGGATTAACGCACTTTCTTTACATTTGCACCGCTTTTTTGGAGAAGCAATGAAAAGTTCCTTCACGAAACTAGTTGAATCGCGTTTTCCGGCTTTTCGCAACGTTAATTCACTAACCACCTGAAATTCTGTCAAACTACTTGTTTCAACGACCTTTCGCTTTTCTTCGTTTACTCCTACAACTACTGTCTTCATCAGATCTATCAGCTGAAGTACTCGGTATAGCTTGAATAACATTGTCTGAAATTGAAATGTTTTCCTGAAGAATATTATTAGCACTTAGGAATCGTTGTAGATTGTGATCCGATTTATTCCATCTTTGATGGGTTTTGTTGGCAAAGACCTCTAACTGTTATCTTAATGCTTGCCAAAACATTATGTTCTAACCGAGAAAGCTTTAGTTGTTGTCGAATATATTCCACAATTGCTTCAGTCCTGTAATTCTTTGACTTTGTGTTGTTGATGTTTATAACCGTTTATTTATAGTCCCCCACTGTTTCCAGCACATATGTCAAACAAATATTGCGAAGTTGATATATTTCTATTGAAATATGAAAATTTTTTAGTTAAGTGAGCTACAAAAAAACATAGTTTTCACCCAGATTCATAAAATAACACTGTGCGTCCACATGCCTAGCGCTCTTACCACTGCGCTATCCCGGCAGATAGCATCGCAATCTTATAAAAACTGTATTAGGGCGATGTACGAAAACGAAGAACTTTTATTATTTTCACCCGCACCCTCTTTTGTTATCGAATATAACGAATATATTTTCGTGTTTGGTAAATCATTGCCTCCTGATGCCTGATGTAGTCAAAAAGATTATTAACAAACTACCACGTAAAGGGTTTTTTTACTTTAATTAAGTTTCTGTGACAAGCGCACCAAATGCGGAAAATATCACAATGTTTATAGCCAAGAAAACAAAATAACCTATGGTGCTTTTCTTTTTTTCTGACAATGCTTAGTTTTAAATACTTAATCTCTGTTTAGATTTCTTAAATAAACGATTACCAACTTGAAACCACAAATTCGTAAACTGTTTCAGAATTGCTAAAAACGCAAAACTTACAGAGAGCTGAGAAAGTGATGTTAATCGATTCAAATTATTTCAAATATGTATTTCATTAATTTATAACGCCATAGTAAAGACTGAAACATCCTAGACTTTATTCACGTATTTATTCGAACAATTCGAACAGACATAACTTGTTCCTAAGATTGTCATCAAATTCTTTTCTTAATTTTGTTGCACACTTACATACATTTTTATTCAAGAGAATATTCTTTTGTATGACTAAGTTCTTAAGAATTCATCATTAACAGTAGAATCAAAAAATCTTCAATTCAAATATTGTATCAATCAATCGAAGGCTCAATTTCAAAATAGTAAAACTTTACACAAAGTATTTTGAAATTGATTCGAATTGTTCGATTTAAAATTTACGTTCTCTAGGATAGTATAAAAATTGAAGAAAGAAATCAAACTTACCCAATTTTAGTTATCAACTTTCCATGGACATGAAGATAGCTGGTCACGAACCTCTTGTTCACCTAAATTTAAAGATTATAAAATGTTTATTGCTGCAATTATATCCTACATAACGTGCTTTCAGAAATTCCCGAGGGTTGACACTCCATTTCTTTTAGATAGACACCAGGGAAAATATTTTGATAGTTATGATTATTACACATTAATTGCAACACAATAAGGTGAAGTGATATGGATAATTATTTGACGTAGTTTTGGTCCAATTTTCATATTACCAATCGTGTAATATAAGTTGTATAATTTTATGGGGTCAAGTGGATTATGGGAATTTCTAAAAGCTCTGTACATCTCAAAGAAGAATTACCTCCACGCTGCTTAGGGCCGCCAAATCTTCTTCTTCTGAGTCCATATGCTGGCTTTCTGACACCGCCGAAGTAGTCCTATGTACCCTACGACCCCCATCGGGTCTTACCCAAATTTCACGCCGCAAGGAGTTCGGATGACTGGGCAATGCTTGTGATTCCTTCTCTTTCATATGTTGCCTAGCTCTTTCTAAGCGTTCTTCTCGTCTCTTACGCTCGCCTTGTTCGTACTAAAATGTAACAGAAATTACATTAAAACTATACCTCTAGAAGATATATACGTCTATAATTTTCGTTTTATTATCGGAAGGAGGAAACTAACGACAGCATTTACGTCATTAAAACTAACTCGTTATAGGCAATTTTCGTTCTTCAGATACCCTAAATGATATTTTTAATTAACTAGACCTCTCTGGAATTGGCGAGCCCAAAAGACCCCTTAAAAACTATAATCGCCAAAATTCGGCGAAGCATCCATAAATTCGCCATCATAACTGGACAGCGATCGCATATTTTGGAACTCTCCGATACTGCGATCGGTAAAATAAGAAGTGGCGCGTGCATTAAAAACCGGTAGAACAAAGAGTACAAGAAAAACCGAGACACGATGGAGATACCGCCGAAGTTGTAATATGCGATAAACCGGTGCTATGAATTTATTCAGTTCAGCATGATGACGATAAATAATGGAGGACAAGTAGTCAAACGTCCAGAAAAGCAGGACATAAATATGTCGCGATAAAAGAAAAACTAAAAGGAGGAGCGGTAGCATGTCGTACTTTGTTGAAAGTACATACCCGTAGTTATATTTATGATGAAACAAAATAGGTCTATGCGGTGATAACGTGATAACATAACAAGTTTGAACTTATACATATTTACCTTCATATCTATGGAAGCTTCAATAACAGCTGAATCAAAAAAAATACAAAATAACGGTTGTTGCTGGCAATTTAATTCACGGTACATACTATTTGTTATACTTATACACAGGGTGAAGTATAGACCGTCGATCTACATTGCATTTCGATGTCGATCGATTTATTAAGAAGTGTTCCGTTAAATAAAAATTTAATAAAATGATCTTATTATGTTTTCAGTGCTGTCTACCTCAAAACGCATACGGAGTTATCTACAGATGCATGCACATAACACAACATATCAAAACTTTAAAAAATCCAAGCGTGACTTCGTCAAGTTGCCACCATTCTTTAAATGAGGCAAACGGCTAATACAACCTCTATTCCTCCTCCTTAAACCAACATTTCGCAAAATATTACATATGAACTCTTACTGTTAAGTGACCTTTCTTCTCTAATGCAGTTTCGCGCCGCGCACAAGAGCGAACAAGATAAATTATGAATAAGGATACGTACACATATTTGATGCAGATACTGATGGCGGTCGGCATTTGGGAAAAAGAGAAACAAACGTACAGTAAGCTTAGAGAAGTGAATAAATTACATTAAGATACATAACTGAAAAATGGTTATTAAATTGCATGTATACAACAGATAAAACATCACTTTGATATTTATTACAATATACATAGTAAATATGCGGTTGTGCAACTAAACTGCTCGACAAAAAAAAACGACCACCCCAAAATATTCAAAACAATTTCATATCTAGTAGTGTACATTATACTGAAAATCATATTGAAATTATTTTAATTCAAAAAATAACATAGCAAACACGATCCAAATACGATTTTCTCCGGTAATTGTTAAAAATTTAAATTCTGGTGTTCCAAACCGGCTATAATAATATGTGCAATATACATACGAGGTGTGTAAATTACGTAATGAGACTGCAATTTTTATATATTTTTATTTGAATATAATTACAATTGAACGTTGTCTTCCTCAAAATAACTCCCTTGGGAAGCCACACAGCGTTG
>JARFOC010000464.1:432490-444530 GCA_031763485.1 Osmoderma eremita
CTGATAGCACACCGTTGCTCGAAATTAATGTCTTTCATTTGTAGAACGCACTACGAAAACCGGATTCACGGAAAAAAGGACAACGGACAATCAAATGGCTTGATCGAGTTCAAACTTGCATTGAACGCGTATTACAATGTCCACTTGTCGCCCCTCTATGTCCCGTACTTCCCGTGTTGCCATACTAAACGCTACGTTGTCATTCTCATTACTTAATTTACACCCCTCGTATATATCTTCCTCGCATCAATTATACAATTTGGCCGTAGAGGCAATCGATTGTTAAAATTTTTCAAGTAAATTTGGACGATTTCTTTTGTTTTAAGAAAAACAAATTATACTCATTATGGGGTTTCCGGCATCCTTAGACAATGACGATGCGCTTCTACCAATAATTTTAAAGATGTTTTAGAGTCGGATGTGTGTCTTCCAATATCAACCTCGGCCCAGATATACACCAACGAATTGTGAAATACGTATTCAGAGTTCTTTACTCAATAAGGTGGTAAGAGGTATTTTTAACTTAAATTTATTTTAAGCCACCGTATCCTATACCTAACCTACATTAACATTATTATCTATCGTATTATTCTAATCGTCAACACACACTGGGTGCTTGTGTGATTTAATTACAGATTTTATACGAAAAAACTACCCGGAGATTAGCAGACCTTGAGATAAATGAAATATCCATTGTATATCTAAGATACGTAAAGAAATAAGAATGAAGCTATATCAAATTACAAAGTGATCTTGTTTCTTTTTTTTTTAGTTTAGTCGCATCTTCCTTTTAAATCACTTTTCAACATTATTTTTTTAAATTCGATATTATAGATCCTAGAATTACTATCTTTATTCACATATAAAATTATCAAAAAAAAAAATCGCTGCGGACAGGATTCGAACCTGTGCGGGTAGAACCCAATGGATTTCAAGTCCATCTCCTTAACCACTCGGACACCGCAGCTTCAAGCAATCACAGCTCACTGAGAAAACTACATATACCCCAAATAAAGACTTAAACCTAGTAAATTACTAAATGTAATATTTTCACTTTTATGTCAATAAGCTAACAATAATTCACCACATATGTATATTAAATTTAAAAAGAAACTGTTGTTTCCATTCAGCTAGTTAATTAATAGGAGTAACCATGTGTTTGGACAATTTCCAAAAGGAAACAAACTCTTCATTTGCTTATTTTTTTGTTTTTATCCTTATTTTGAATAAATACTAATCTAGCAACTATAATACTTTTTTTTTCTGAAACAGAATATAAAATCATAAATTATTTCAGAAATGCAATAAATCAAATGATAGGTGAAACAACTACAATCAGTGGCGGCTGGTGTATAAAGGCTGCCGGGCTGCAGCACTGACTAAATTTTACAAAAACAGTGATCAAAAATAAAAAGTAATTTCCGAAATTACTTTCTATATACATAATAAAATTATATCATCACTAATAGGATGATCACACCCCAGATCATACTCGATGTGAGAACACTCAACACAGCCAACACAGGTAGTGAGCACAAATTGGTACTTCCCAAATGAGAATAAACATCCCTCACACATATATAATTAAAGTGAAACAGATGTATGAAAACAGATTGATAGAAAAAATTAAGCAGAACCGCATCAAAACAGAAGACAGTGTGGATGTACAATGGAAAACCCTGGGATCAAACATCATTGACGCAACTAATCAAGCGCTAGGAAAGAGACAAGTGAATCTCAATAAATCAAGTAAAACATCATGATTCACCCCAGAAATAAAAGAACTATGTAAGCAAACGAAAAAGCATACATCAAATACCCACGAAGCGAGGACCAAGAGGACTGGACACGAAACAGAGTAAACACAAGGATAAGAGAAATAAAGAAAGAGTGTTGGGAACAATTAACAAAACAAATGGAAAGAGACATGTACGGAAATCAGAGAAAAATATGGGGAATGCTCAGAAGAAATAGAATGAAAATTAAGGATACCGTACAAACAAAGAAGATCAATGCAAAGAAATGGAAGACATATTTCGAAAACAGTTCCTATAAAAGACACAATGAAAAAATTATGAAGCTATTTCGTTAGATGTGGTTGTAAAAAAACATATTATTTTGTTTTCCATGCTTGTTGTTTAAAGGAGAACCATCATGGAGTCCAAGAGCGTAACAAATCTGGGCTATTTGCAAAAGTATATTAAAAAACACCGTGAAAATAATACCCATAAAATCAAACAATCCTGTAATTTTGAGAGAATTGATCGAGTTCATTTCTCATTAATTTATAGTTATTCTTGTTCAGTCCTTGCCTCCGTCCCACCCCCAAAACTCACGAGCCGCTACTGACTACAATTATAATACACAAATTAATTTTAACTAAAAATAATTGAATATAAATTTAAATCCCAATAACATAATAAATAGTTCAAATACCGTTTTCATACTTAATTGTATTTCTAGTATATAATAATCTTAAAAATAATTCAAGAATATGTTCGGGATTATTATTTAAATAATCATACTAGTGAAACATAAATTACTCCCTCAATATTAACAAAATCAATAACCTACCTTCTTCCTATTTTCATCAAACAAAGAGTTTAAGCTTTCACGTGCTGAAGGTGCCGGATTTGAGGACATGAGGCTTCTCATATAGTAATAAACAGCATCTAATTTCCTCCTCTAAAAATATCACGTTAAATTAATCAATTTCCTAATTTCTATATACATAAAATCGAACTTACCGCATAGACTGCTAGCAGAGCTAATTGATTATAAGGTTTTCCATTCTTAGGATTAATCTCGTTAGCCTTGACGTACCACCTACAAAAGAGAAAAGCATAATTTTTCTGACAACTGCCTGTACAACTGTGTGTACATACTGTCTGCATTTCCCATAATTTGAGGTTTCATTTACTTGTTCCTTATACCTCAATAAATCTCCCAAATATAAGAAAATCTTTTGAATGGAAACTAGGACCAACCCGACAAATTTTCCTTTCGTAGGTGTAGTGTTGTAGCTCAAATATTCAATAATTTTGAAGTTGTATACCTCTTCCAGTCTCTCTAACAACATCTCAAAATATTTTACTCCTTCATCGATTAAATACAATAAGAATCCCTTATATTGTTCCTTATTGTTCGGGTCTGTTACGATAGTTTTGCGCATCATTTCGATTATGTTATAAAACAATATTTTCCAAAAGTGTTGTTCCACATTCTCCGATTGACAAAATTTCATGTCTTTGCACAGAAGATACTCTAAACTTTTCATTAGGAAATTCCTGTATACTGATACATTTTCCCAATTGATTAAAATCATTCCAGAATTAATATTACATTGAAGTTCAGTGTCAGCTATAATAATTTCCCTTAACAAGTCTGGATAACGTGATTGTTTGATTTTATCTAAATTCTCGTCATACCAAGCTGGTCTTACATTGCCAAACTGATCGGTAGTATAAAGTTGTGGCGGAGGATTTTCCATATTATCTGCAAAACCCGGGACACTAACTCTTGTATTTGGAGATTTAACAATAATAGGCTTATGTGGATTGTTTGGATCAAACAATGTTTTTTGTCCAATGTTAGAGCTTTTTCTACTGATATCAGGACACTTTGGCCGCTCCAAAATTTTTGTGTTTTCAGTTGCTGTTGATGGTAAAATTAAAATACCCCCTTTTCTGACGTCTTTATTATCTGTATCTCGATTTTGCTGCTGTTCTCGTTCGGAATTTTGTCTCCTACGCGATTCATCGCGCCAGTTTTCTGGCTCATTACACGAACTTTTTCTTCTTCTATCAAAACTAGAATCTCTACTCGCTCCTCTCGAAGACCTGTCATAACTACCATCCCGTTTACTTCGAGAGTGCCTTCTTCTACTTTCTGGAACTTTGAAATTATCCCTTGAATCGGTACTTGTGATAGAACTTTTTCTAGTGTGATGAGGATCAGAAGACATGGCCCTCTCATCTCTATTTTTGTTTCTAGGCTGTTGGTTTGAAGGTATTGATTCAGGAATATGGTCTCTGGTCCTACTGTTGCTTCTGCGATAAATTAAAGTTTATAACAAAAAACAGAATTGCAAATTAAAAGTAACGCACCTCCTTTGGCTGTTTCTCCTATTCCTCCTAAAATACAATGAATTACAAACAAAATATATCTTTACAATTAATCAATACATACTTCTTTTTAGACTTCTTTGTGTGTGTTGGAGGTGGTAAAGACTTCGTACTAGTTTCCATAAGGCTAGCAATTGATGATGATCTAGTTAGAGCATCGCTTAATGCTTCAGCCTCTAATCTATCATTTAGTTCAACCTCTTCACTCCAATCCTAAATTACAAATAGCTGTATAAAATGTACTTGATAGTAAGAAATACATACCAATATAGTATTACTAACAGGAACTGTAGGTTTAATATCCTTTTCAGGAGGTGTAGGTGGAGAAACAGGTGACAATTGGGCTTCTAAACTTTCCCTAAATGGTCTTGGAGTCTTTGGTTCTTCCATATCTTCATTTACAACTGTTTCCTTCGTTGTTATAAAGTTATTTATACTGGAGCTTTGGTTACAGTTAATATTTCTGTCATCACCACGATGATATTTATCATCTCTATACCTATTTTCATTGTTTCTGGTATATCTGTCTTTTTCAGTACTGTATCTATCTCTTCTTCTTCTATCATCATTGAATCTATCCACACTTCTCCTTTCTTCTGAATACTTGTTATTATTATTCCTATAATTGTGATAACCACCATCCTGACGGTGTAAATTCTCATTACTTCTAGTTGTACTATCGAACATAGGGGGACTGTGAGATCTCGAATTGGCTGGACTTGCGTACATTCTCTCGGGTGTTGCAGATCGGTACATCCCAATCGTATTACCATAATCGTAATGACCACGGCCGCGACCTCTAGGTCCCCTACTTGGCAGTGTATGATACGTCAGATTGTGCTGCTGACGCTGGCTTTGAATGTTCTGATGAGAATTACTTGATGAACTAGAGTAATTATAGTCCTGTTTTGATCCGTAATTTTGGGAACCTTGAAATGTTATGCTACTACCATCCCATTGCTCCTCGTTTCTATTGTAATTTCCTATGAATAAAATTGTTAGACATATATAGAAAAATCAATTGTTACTACATGACTTCCGAAATAAAAATGATTATCGTATACGCCTTAGAAATAGTACAAACTAGAAAGCCAAGTATTGAATGAAACAAAAGTGGAACAATTTGTTGTTGTGGTTTTGATAATCCAGATGTCTTTTCAAACTTTAAACATATTGCTGAAAAAACCTTTTTCTTCAGTTTTGCTAGATCACTAGAAAAAGTGAAAGAAAGTAATTTATTGCAACCATTAACTTATCAATTTTTTTGTTCGTACTCACATTCTTTACAGTACATATAACTTCAAACAAAAATGTAAGACGGCATTTGTGGTAAAAGTACTATGTCTGCATGACTGCGATCTATAACTATCTAATTACGTTATCTCATTCTCTGTGCCCTATTTAAAAAAAATAAGGTTGCTAAAGGTTACTCAAGCATTAAAAACTGTAAACAAAAACTGTAATATACAGGGTGATGCATTAGTGTCGAAAAGCTCGATATATCCGTTATCATATATCAAAAAAAGTTATTTACGAAAATTGTTGACAACTCTTAAACTTAACACTTTAAAATTATTATCATATATACAGCCTGTTTCATATAACCACGGTGAACCAAACATACGTTTTCTTAAATGAAACACCTATATATTATTTCAGATTTAGATTAAGCTCATGCCTCACACCCCCAATATACAATTTCATTGCATTATACAGCATGTTTCAGTAGTTATGGTCAATTTTATATGCAAATCACTGTCAGTTTGAGGTCTTGTATACTGCGAGTGACACAGTCTGAAATTTTTCTTTTAAAAGCATAGATTTTTGATATTGGTCCACTTTTATTGCAAAGTGACACTTTTTCAAAATTGGCAGAAAACTGAAACCAGGGTGACTCAAAACTCAAATACATTCATTTCTCAATTATTTTAAATGGATCACCCTGTATTTTATATCATAAAAAGAAAGAATAGTTTCATTTTAAAACTAGTTTAGTTACTTTCATTTTTATTTTTTTAATTTATTATTTTAAAGTATTTTTGAAAAGTGAGATTTTTCAATTATTTTAATATAACAAGTTAGTCATGAAAAAATGACAGTTAATGTTTAATGCAAACATTTGTAACTTACATTAATGATTAACATTTAATTAATTAACCCAACTATTTACAATGTAGTTCTATAATAAATGTTCAAAATATTCACCAATACAATATTGCAGCGGTTTTTTCAAGTGATTGTCTTACATTCCTTTACATTTCTTAATTAATACTCGAGAATGCTTCTCTTATTCTGTTTTTTATATCACCTCGTGTAGTTGGCGATGTTTGCTACACAAAATTTTTTCTTACATATGACCGCATGAAGAAGTCAATTTTAGTGAACTTCGGTGATCGAGCAAGTCACTCAATTGGTTCCCTCTCTCCTTGTCCATCTTTCAAGTCTTTCGTCGTGTATTAACCTAGTATGAAGTAACGAAACTCCATCGTGCAGATACCACATCCTCTGACGAACGTTTAGGAGAACATTTTGCAATAACAATGGTAAATAATTTTCTAAAAAGTAATAAACTTGACTATTCACCCGTCCTTCCAAAAAATGTGGTCCAATTACTTAATATCCTAGCTAGTAATGAAGACTTAACACTGTCTTACTGTGATTTTTCCACGATTAACTGGTTACATATATTAAAATAATTTCAAAAAATCTCACTTTTATAAAAAGACTTTAAAATATCTTAGAAATTAAAGACTTCAGATATAGATAGTGCTTAATAAAAATGAAACTATTCTTTCTTTTTATGATATAAAATACAGGATGATCCATTTAAAATAATTGAGAAATGAATGTATTTGAATTTTGACTCGTCCTGTATTGTTTTGACAATTTTGAAAAAATTTCACATTGTTCTAAAAGTGGACCAATATCAAAAATCTATGTTTGTAAAAGAAAAATTTCAGACTGTGTTGTTTGCAGTATACAGAACCTTGAACCTACAGTGATTTGCATAGAAAATTGACCATAGCTTCTGAAGCACGCTGTATAATTCAATGAAATTGTATATTGGGGGGTGTGAGGCATGAGCTGAACCTAATCCGAAATAATGTACAGGTGTTCCATTTAAAAAAACCTATGTTTGGTTCACCCTGGTGATATGAAACAGTCTGCAAATATGAAGATAATTTTAAAATATTAAGTTTAAGCCTTCCTACAATTTTCGTAACTAACTTTTTTTGATATCTTATATGATAACGGATATATCGAGCTTTGCCACACTAATGCGTCACCCTATATATTGTATACAAAACCAATGCAATTTCAAACACCAATTTGTTTTTATTTTTACGTCATTCCAATAAGAAAAAATAAAATCAAAAAAAAATTGGCAATACCTCTAAGACAACAAAAACACTTGAATTTTCAAAACAATATTTCTAAATTATGCAACTTTGGTCTTACTTGATCAACCTTACCCCTATTAATTAGTATTTTAAAGGTGTCCACGATAAGAATTGTTATTGTGGTGACAATGATAAAAATTGTACTACTTCCTTCCTAAATCAGTTGTTACATTTAGTTATTTTCATACACATTTTACTGCATGTACTGTACTGATAACTACACCTAAGATAAGTATTTAAACCTATACCATATCATATAGAATACTAACTTATGAACTTATTTTGTAGAAGTTTCTATTAGTTGTTGATTTTCTTACAAATACAACTATTTTAGGATAAATTGCATGCCTTAAACATAACAACTAATTTGGTACAGACATAGTATATTAGATGCATGTACCTGGTAATTTATTTTCTTCTAAGAACTTTTTCTTTAACCTAGGTGGTAAATTATCTAAAATCTTTAATCTTTTATCTTGTTCCAAGCCGATAGTACTATGTCTTCTTCCACTAGGGGGTCGATTCATTACCTTGTCACTTGGACAATTACTACGATTTTGTATGGCAGCAGGCTCGACACTCCTAGTATCACGAATTCTATTGTTATAATTATTATTTTGATTTGACATTGCACGTGGTTCTGAACCTTGTCTTGCACCTCTTATATGTGATGTTCTCCAATCATCTTGGTTGTCTAAACTCTCAGCATATCTTCTGTTTGAATATCTTTTTGATCCCCGAGTATTATGTAATTGCTCCTGCATAGAAGTATTGAAATTATCACTTCCATTAGCTTGTATGCTTGTTTCTAGGTTGCCTTTTGAATAATCAGGCTTGTTTAATATATCCTCATTACTTGCTGCTCCTCTAGCTAAGGCAACTGCTCTAGGTACATAAAAACTCTGCTCTGGTTTTTTAGATTTCTTCTTACCATTGTCTATGGCTATATCACCTAATTTCGAGGTAAGTGTTTCTATAGCAGCACTTGAAACATGAGGTGAAGTATCGGCACTCTTTAATTTATCTAAACACTCTAATCCTACAGATTTGTTCTTATTTTGTTTAGAAATAACAACTAATTTTGTATCTGACTCTGTTTCCTCAATCCCAGGAGTTGACTTCCTCAATGGACCACTGCCTGGTCTGTATATTTGCTGTTGTGGTTTACCTCTTCGCATATTTCTATTTTCGGATTGCTTAGTTTCTGCAATTAACCCGAGATTTATATTACACAACTAAAAAAATGGGTTTCTTTGTTATGATTGTATATACAATGTTTATAAACACGATTATTGCATTTTGAGTTGTAGGTTAGAATGACTAATTTGACAGTTAAACTTTTTTAGTAGCCGTTTTTTAATGTTATTTTTTCAATCTAAACTGCTGGAAGCGGTAACAATTCCCTTAATATATGAAATGATAGCTAACTTTTAAGAAAAAATTAACAGCGTAAAGACCTACCATATTCTGGCTCTATTTCTCGTTCTTTTGAACTCGCCATGACAGCAGATGAAGTTTTGAAACTATCGAAAGCTTTGTAAAATGTTCCCTAGATGACGCCACCTCCGCTAAAATGACACATGAAATTATGGCGGGAAAGTTAGCTTTTCTACCTATTTCATAACCAAAATACTACTGTGTTAAGTTATTGTATAATTATGTAGTATTTTATGTAAACATTTATATGTGTAGTCAGGGATGGTCTTGATTTCAAAAGAACTAGTTAAACAACGTTAAGAGGACATACGTCTTTATTCACCAACGGTACCAAACTGCCACAAACTGCTCTCCCACCGCATTGACTCTATACCTACATTACTCTAAAATAATACCAGCTCACATTGTGGCAGCAAATTTAAATTGTCACATATGTTGCACTAATATTTTGTTCTATTTTTTTAATTCATTCCATTTCATTAATTATTACCTACCGAAATTCAATAAAGAAGAACCACTTGCAATGAATTATAAAATAGATGGAGGACGTGCGATTCCTATACCAAAAACGATACCGCACCTCTCATAAGTTGCGTATTATATGTAAGTACATATGAACTGCGATTTTTCACCTGTTTTCTTTCTTGCTTCCGAAACGTCTCTTGTTGAAGCCTAGATATGTCTTCCTTAATACATCTCACTAACGCAAAAACTTCGAAATAATCATCAAATGTAGAATAATCTCAAAAGTTTTACCATTCGAGTATTTCACACTTCTAAAAATTTTTATGCGGGTGGAGTGCACTTAGTTTTACACGTTTACAATAATCATCAAATTAGTTTCTAAAAAGTGAATAGAATTTGAATTGCCAAAACATGTCAGACGTTGATGTATATTTAATTGTCAAAATTTGATTATAATCATGTGTGGAAAATAAAACTTCGGAAGGTAAACTTTAAAAACATGTAGGTTAAAAGTTGAAATCCAAAGAAAATGAGAAAACACAATCGTTCAACAAATTCATGGTTTATCAGAGGCGCATCTGAAATTTTGCAATGACCACTCCCGAGACTGAGAGTCAATCAACTAACCAAGCCGACACCAAGGCTGTCCGCAAACTTCTTGCACCAAATAAATTTAAAATAACGCAGACATTTGTGAAAAATCCAGACAGGGAAGTAGATAATTTATTGGCGGAAGTAGCCGCTACCGACGGTTTAGTAGTGTCTAATTTTGCTGTTGTTAATGTTGTGTAAGTCAGCCACAGAAAAAAGTAAATAATTATGCCCTTACACGCATTTTTAGTGAAACAAACAGAGAATCACTCTGTCTTCATTATACACAAGAACTAGACCAACTAGTAGCTGGATATACAGATGGAGTTGTTAGGTTTTATAAAACTAATACAATGGAATTACTCCATGCATTGATTGATGAAGATATAGCCGAAAATCCCGCTCCAGTAACTAATATAAAGCACAGGCCGACTTCAAAAAATTATCCTACTACTGAGACAGTTGTGTGCACTTGTAATATATAACAATTACTATATATACAGCTAATTCCAAAACCTTAAAGCAAAAAATAATTTTGGATTAGCTGTATGCAATGTACCTATTTTTTATGAAATAACGTGACCTTTTTAGACGCAAATGGCTGTGTAAAATGTTGGAACTATAATTTCTGTCAATGCTTATATACCATTAAAGAAAAGCGGCAAACTTATGGTATCGCATACCACCCTAGATTACCAAAATTTGTCACGTGTGGTGACGACTGCAAAATTTACTTATACGATGAAGAAAATCGCATACAAGAAAGAATATTTTCAGGAAGGTATCTGATTTAAAATCACTCGAGACCTTCAAAAATGATCTGGTTTTCTAGCAATACACCCGGGGTGTTAGATGGACATACGTCGAGAGTGTTTGCTGCTTGTTTCAATCCACGCTCCAATCACGAATTGATTACTGGAGGTTGGGATAATATAGTGCAATTTTGGGACGTGCGACAACCTTTCGCTATTCGTTACATTTCTGGCATCCATATTTGCGCAGATGGCCTTGACATACATCCTAAAGGAACAGAGGTTTGGATATACATTTATTTCCCTTTAATCATACTTAAGTTATAACTTTATTGGTATGTATAACAATGTAATTCAAACGAAATTTGCTATGGGTAATTACATGAATGAATGCAATACATTCAATTCAGGTGTCTTTTTCTCGAAGACCCGTCGATTTTTGATTTTAGTTGCCGTTTTTCTGATGATTATTTCATGTATACAGGCTGACCCAAAAACAAGTTATGACAGCCCACTTATTATTTTTTTAATGGAAACACTTTTTTTTATTTCATTTTTAAATTCTACGTCAAATCTCTACATATTTTATGTATCATGTCTTATACTTGAATTTAACTGTTTTCGAGAAAAATGCACTGTAAGTTGGAACATCAACATATTATTATTTATTTAGAAAAAGTAGTAAAATGCAATAAAAAATAAAAATTATTTTATCAAATGTTGGAAATGACCTCCACCAACGTCTGGCAGTATCTGACGTGATATTCCTGCACAACATTATTAACTACGTTAGGTTCTATCAATCTCATTTCGTCTCTTAACCTATTATTTGAGTCTTGGATGTTGTTGGGTCGATTAACGTAGGCCTTACACTCAAGATAACCCCACAGAAAATAATCTAAAGGGATCAAATCTGGACATCTGATCGGCCACTCAATTGAACCCTGTCGACCAATCCATCGTTCAGGGAAAACCGTATTGGGGTACTGACGCAAAGGACGAGTGTAATGGGCCAGAGCTCCATGTTGCTGATACCATAAGAAACCGTTTGGTTGGTTGGTTTGTAAAATACCCGCAATAATAAATTTTACACGACTACATTTATTTACTTAAACTTCCTTTTACAAATTTAGCCATCTTGAAATACCAGATGTACTTATGAGTACCACATATAAAACCTATAAAAATACAAATAATTGGATTGATTTGGCGTTTACTTGATGAAGATCCATATTATGTAAATAAAACACTTGAAACAGTATAAATCTTC
>JARFOC010000464.1:450847-503835 GCA_031763485.1 Osmoderma eremita
ACCCCTTTCATTGCTTTTGCTAGTATGGTGATTCCAGTAATAAACCATGCGCCGATAATGGCATTTTTACGGTTAATTGTTTTTGGCACTTTTGATGTTTGACAACGATCGGCAGTTCGGGGAAGTTCCTAATTCTATTGGGGAGTCAATGGGAACTGTTTTTTGGTGTTTTGAAAGGAGGCTGTATCAAAAGAGCTTTAAATACACCAAAACCATACAAGAGAAAACAAAAAGTTTAATTTTCTTACTTTAGGTTCACACTGTACCATATTTAAGCTTATAAAATGGTTAAAAGGCATTTTATTAATAAAGTTACATTCTAAAGAAAGTGGAAACTAACATTGGAACGGAAGGAGTATTATATTTCTTTAGGTTTTCCTACATTAGAGGTCAAATTCTTCAAACATTAGTAGGTTACAGATAGATATTAACAGCAACATCTATATATTGTAGATTCACTTGTTCTTATTTTACGTCAAACCATAAAACAATTTTCATTTTGTATGTACGGAGTAAATTCTACAGTACAGCTATAATTATAATAATAAAAAAACCAATTGTCAGACCTTTCCTTTTGTTAGTCCTCGCTCTTAAAATATATTACCTTCATTGCGTCTTTTATACAGAAAAATAAATATATAAACGCCAAACTAGCTCGTACATTTACTTTTCCAGTAAGGTGAAACTGTGCCCGCATACACAATCCACGCATTTATATTGTGTCCGATACTTTTGAAATACTTAATTGTTTCTAAAGCCTCAGACCTGTAAAATAATACAATAACACAGCTGCGAAACGAAATTTATGGCTACAAGTCCTGCATGCAATAAATGTAAAAACTAGCGTTTTGTGTTATTTTAACGAAACCTGTTATTTATACCCTAAAGGTATTGTTACATTACGGAGTCGGTGGTACCAATAACTTATACATATGTATGTATCTATTTTAAGAATGTCATCAGTCGCGACCACCGGTGCAACTAGGGTGCTAGTTTATAAGTACTCGTTTTTATAAACAGCGTGTTCATCCAAAAATCCGTAGTAGTGCTTCGTAATGTCAAAAATCCACGAGATATTTTACAAATGGTATATTAAAGTTATGTTTTTTGCAATATTTATGTAAATCTTGTATTTTCTAGATAAATAAAATCCATCAACAAATGTAATGCATTGAAAACTTATGCTAATGTCATCGCAGTACAATATTACTTGATTTAATAAAGTTAACGATTTTGGCAGATCGTTAATGTAAAGTATAAAAGGAGTAGGCCCCAGAACAGAACCTTGGAGTACACCGACAGCAACATATCGGCAAGTAGATTTATTATTATTGAGCATGACAAACTGACTTCCACCTTTGATATAAGACTCAAACCATTTCAAAGTTATATCATTTATACCAATAGTATTGTAGCTAAGTTTCCTTGCGTTAAAGTTAAGCAAATGTTCATCATTACAGTAGGTAACTATATATAATTACATAAATTATTATTGTTATATAAAGTGCCGCCCTTGCATCAGACATTTGAGGCATTTAAGGTATTTAAATATGGATATCCAAAACGAATTGTAATTGTAATAGCATATCCCATATATATATATATATATATAAATATAGAAATAAAATAACAAAATAGGTATATATCTAGCTATAGTCGAAAGTATTTTTAGATTGCGCAACACTGAATTCTATATCATAATTTGGTAGATACATGTACATATAGTACATATGCGTATGTACATAGATATAACGTACATACACATTTTTAGGCGCATTATATAAAGATCAAGAAGCAAGGTCGGCTCACTCGGTCTTGGCGCAAGTTTTCATGCGAATTCTGGGATATTTATTAAACGGTGAAACGTGAAACGATCTGAATCCGCGCCTATCGGTATAGGCGCAACCAAACTGTTTGTTGAACAAACTGCTTGCCAAACAGAAAGGAGAAAGATAAACAACAAGCTTTGTGTGAGAGCTGTGAGTAAACTGATCTCTGATTGCGATCGAGCTTATAAAACGGACAGGCTCTACTGTTGCAGTTAAAAATTTTTTTTGGGGGGATTGCGTCGTCTAAATGTCCTTCAATTGTCTCGATTCCTGGAAAGACTGACGAAACTGTTCATTTCGCGCGGGGAAAATGGTTTAGTCACTAATCAGTTACAGATTTAGAAGTCTTTTGATTTCAGTTGAATTTCGAGGAACAAAGATAAGGCAATTCGTGTGATATAAACTGACGGAAATTTAGTAGTACAACAGTTTTTAGGCGGCTAGTACAATTGCCACCGAACTGGCATCAATAGTAAACAAGCCCAGTGTTAATTGTAACACATATTTTCTTTGAAGCGATAAGGCAAGATAAATTTGGATAATGCGAAGTTATTGAAAAAAAAATATGTATGCTATAAAAAATTTGTTGCTATCGGAATCGCAGTTTTAGCAAACTTAAAATTTACTTTTGTTCCTACATTTTAAATGTGCCTATTCTTTTTATTTGCAATGTTACAATCAATCGTCTGTGCTTGAAGAATCTGGATGGCAACATATCACAACAATCACTCGTCGATTTGGCGCATTTCGCGTTGTTTGATTTGATTCACTATACAGTGAATTTTAAAATGACGGGGTTTAACGCCAAGCTAGCTTACCAGGCCTCTATACATTGGAGTGACATCATGCTGTCTCGATCGAGGCCTCGGGATGATAATGCATCCAAGCCTGTATGGATACATTTAAATGTACACAGATGTGCGTAAGTTTTGTCGAATGCACGGCGTTTGAAGTTCCTATATTTCGTTATTTTTCTACATTTTAAAATTAATATAGATCTTTAAATACTCCTCTTGGTTTCTTTAATTATAAAGTAAAATTAGTTGAGGAAATAAATAAGTTTTATTGAAAAAAATAATGAGAAACTATAGGAATTTATGATTTGAATGGCAAAAGTATAAAATAGCACACATAATTATACCCTCACATATCACAATTAATATTTAAAAGAATTTATGTTAGTTTAATTATGACTCAGGGATTTAATAAAAGAAGTCACAGTAACCTACCTTCTCAAAATGATCTGTATTTTACAAATAATGTATTGAACATAATCTCCATTTTGCACAGAAAAAAAATATTCTAAACATTCTGAACATACAGCACTTGTACACACTATTTTATATAACCAGCAAAACGAAGTAAACAGATAGGAATTAAGGAACAGGTTTGAATATATAATCACTTGCATAAGAGGAGAACGTTGTTAAGGGGTTGTTAACGGACTAAGAATCAATTTGTTGTGAATTTATAATTACTTGCATAAGGAATAAATGTTTACAATAAACTCCACAAATATATGATATAAAATATTGCACTGTTACTAAAATAAATTAGTAAGTGCAGTAAGGTTATTATTAGGTTGTTTGTGATGGAAGTGATAGAATCAAAACGTGGAAAACCAGTCATCCTGTATTCTGGATACAAGTTCTACTTAAAAGCAAAAAACAAAAAATCAACTCTTCGATGGAATTGTATAAACAGAAACTGTCGAGGAGCGATTCTTACTGATGAAGTAAAATCAAAAGTCATAAGTGAGAAAACCCATAACTGTGTTCCAGATATTGCAAAAAATGTTTATATAAAGCCAAAAATAGAGCAAGAGAAGAAATGACACCAGAATCGCAAATGTATCAGCAATAAATGATGGTTGCTAAGGACAGAGGTTTGCATTTCGTTACAAATATTCCACACTCTACATCAGTGAAACATACATTATATAATGAGCGATACAAATCGCTAGGCATTAGCTTGCTTCCGAAAAAATGAGAAGATATAGGGTCCCCGAGTTTATGAAAGAGTATGTCATAATTGACGATGGCAAGGAAGACAGGATTCTTGTATTTGCAATGGACGGAGGTAATTTATTAGCAGGAGGTTCTTGCTTCCTATTCAATGGGACTTTTAAAAGCTGTAGTTCAATGTTTTGTCAATTATATACGATTCACGTGGATATTGGTAGTACAGAAGAAAGAATAAACATCATTTCTGTCGTATATGCCTTGCTACCCGACAAGAAAGAGGTGACGTATAAACGATTTTTCTTATTAAAAAATAAAATTTCTTACCAAAAAAATGTATTTTGGGTTTTGAAGTTGCCGCAATTAATGCTTTAGAAGAAGTTTTTCCGGTTACACTTATCAAAGAATGTAACTTTCATTTTAATCAAGCCCTTTGGCGTAAAGTACAAGATTTAGGTATAAGAAAAACGAGGAAGTAAAAAACCACATAAGGAGTGTGCTGCATTAGCTCATCTGCCAGAAGATGAAGTTACAAATGGTTGGCTCCGTATAATGGAAAATTCTCCTACTTATGAATTTAACGATTATTTTGTTGATCAATGGATTGATAATTCTCGCCGATTATGGACTTGCGATGGAGAACGTTATCGGACTACAAATTCTGTAGAAGGATGGCATAACAGACTCAACAGATGGATCGGACAAGCACATCCCAATATATTTGAATTAATGAAATTTCCTCAGGAAGAAATGCACTATTATTATACTGTTTTCCTGTAAAATTGTGTGCGCGTAAGTACCTCTAAAAGTGCACAAAATACTGTGAATTAGATAGGCGGTTAAAAATAGTTGTAAGTGACCTAATTGAAAATAGACAAAATCTTAGTGACACATTGGACAAGCTGAAATATATTGTGAAATTATAGATAGATTTAATTTTAATTAAGTATTGTATAACATTCAGATTAGATAAACGTTACTCTACATTGTATATTTCTAAGTACCAAGTACTAAGTAGTTAATGGTAGTACTTTTCTGTTTTAATTTTCCCTATTTCCTATAAAATATAAAATTGACGCACGAAACGAGAATTCTAAAACACATTCACTTCCCATCTATAAACTGAACGCGCGAAAGGGGAAAATTTTGTGAAACGAAGGAAAAGGGAAGGCACAAATCACCTATAAGACACACTGAATATATGTATTACCATTACATGCTAAAGAGCTGGGATCTTTGTGGCTTACTCTGTAAGCAAGTTTTAATCTATTTTGAAAAGATCGCGCCATTATTTACCCTGTTACTTTTAATACCTGTTACAATCGACCCCAGTCTCCCCTCTCAGGGCATTAAATACTATTACTAATAAAATAATTAGATCTTAAACATAAATGGAATATCTGATGATTCCATAAAATTCTAACAGATACAAATAACCTCTGTGTATAAATGTGTCATACTTTTACGCCCCATTTGGTTACAAAAATGTTAGTAGTGTCAACTTAAAAAAAAAACAGCCACCATTGTGTGAGTTGACCTTGAAACATGTTTACAATAAAACAATCAATTTTTAAGATGGAAAGTTATTTCCGAAATATTATAGAATTAGTAAATGGTCATTGTTTTTGCAATCAATTATAGAAAATTTATAAAATAAAAGAATGCAAACTATCCGAAATGTCTAAGAGGCAAATATATTACAAACTTTCAGGAATGCCTTGAAAGCGGGCGTTCTGCATCAAAAATTAAAGAGGCCAGTTTGAACATTTATTGTAGCTGCGGTTATTATTAAACACTCATTTTTAATAGCATATTCCTGGAATTATCGCAAATCAAAATACAAAGTCCTTCCCCCGAAGCGGGAGCTGTAACATCCTTATTTATTCGGTTCTATCATCAAAAGAACTTCTTAAAACCCACAGCTTCCGTCAAAAAATCCCACTTATCGTCGTTTCCGGGTATATTGCGTACAGATAACGATAGGTGGTTTTCGCTAATTTATATTCCAGGAATTCAGACACTTGTATAATTTTATTGTTTACCAACCCAAAACGATTATATAATTTCAGGCTTCTGCATCGGCGTTTCAGTGTCACTTGACTCCTACCCACCCATAGAAAAATCAGTTAGTAATCTAATAGAACCGTTTCAGCATAATATTAAGTTAGTACGGGATATATATCTACGTGTTTACATTTGTGCAGCTAATTACAGCTAAAATTGAGCATAGCAGTAAATTACGAGCAAATTTATTTGTATCTATCAATAAGAAGTAGATTATACTCATAACCGCTTGCCAACCTCTTCTTAGGAATATGCTAATAACATGTTAATGTGGAAACTGTTGTACAGTCATAATTATTTATATGCAGTTAAGCGATCGATAACTGTAAATGCTGTTTATTTATTTGAATTTCGATACATACCTATAATGTAGAGAGAATTGTCAGTAGTAATAAAACTTTAAACCTTGGAAAATTGTTATGATATTGATATATAAGAGAAGTTAAAGTATGCAGGTGCAATGCATTTTTTTTGTAATCGCTATAAAATGCTAATAAACTAGGTATAATACAGACTTAAAGAAAGTAATCCTTATACAGTTATGAAGGTAGGTAAATGAGATTTTCAGTCGGATCAAAGTTAGGGTTAAATTGAAAATAAGTACATCGTCTATTTCTCTCTACCATTAACAACTAATTAATTTTAATTGTATATAAAGCTGTATGAAGCTTTACTCTTCCTGAACAATACACGATGGCAAAAGCGTCACTGTAACAAAGGAAGCAACAATAAGGGTACGACAAATTGAAAAATATAAACTGGAAAGTCCTGATTATAACACTGGCCTGTCAAATTATTTTGCCGTGTAATAATAATATGGAAGCTAATCTCTGGAAATACTATTAAATGCCTCCATTGTACAAAAAATAAGAAAAATTGTTTCTACTTCAAAGAAAGAATTTCTGGTTAGCAAGATGTAAACCAGAAATTCAATCAATTTCCGGACAAAAATGATAATGAAATCGTTATAAAAACAAGGGTATTTTGTTTTAGTTTTACAAAAGCAATGCACATTGATATATGAAAGAATACAATACGAGCCTCATAATATGTGTGATTTTATTATCATTTTTGTCAGGAAATTGATAGAATTTCTGGAAATTAAATGTATTAAAAGTGTGAACGTGCCTATTGAAAGAATAACACAAAGTGATTAATGTTATCATTTAAAATGTACAATAAAATGAATCTATGAAATCGAATATTATATAGTACTAAAATACAGTCATGTTCGTTAAAATAGCAGTTACAATATATCTTAAAATCCGTAATGTAACCTAAACAACACAAACAATAAAATTATATAAATATTATTCTCTACATTCTGAAACTGTTCTTACACTTTAAAGAAAAAGCAAGATAATAACACTTCTGAGAGAAAATGATACTATTATCCGGTTCCTTAAAATAGCAGTCTGTACTCTACACACTTGTAACTTGCTTTTATTTAAATATTTCTAACTACTACACTAATATTTCGTTTCTTAGCCTCTATTTTGAATGATGGCTGCACAGCGTCGCGGCATAGATTCCACTAGTAGACAACATCGAGTAATTGAGATTGATTTCCAAGCATATTAACAAACTTCCCACAACTGCTTGGGATTTTGTGGCTTCGCTGCTGAAACGGCCTTGTTTAAATCGCCCAATAAATGCTCTATTGGGTTTAGGTTTGGCGATCGTGTAGGCCAGACCAATAATGTGATATTGTCCATAAACCATCGTTTAGCCCTGCGAGAAGTGCGTTTAGGGTCGCTGTCCTGCATATAACCCCATCGTAACGGCAGTTCTTTTTCAGCGTAGGGTAGCATTACATCTATCAATTTTGCACAGTGGTCCAACACCATACAAGGAAAAACACCGTCAAACCATTATTTTGGAGCCTCCATGCTTAATAGTTTTCTTTTGTGTACTTTGGATTAAACTCCGATGATGGAGTTCTGACATGTTGCTGGGACCCATGGGCGTCAAACAAAACAATCCTAGATTCATCGCTCCATAGTATATTGCACCATTTCGTTGAATCCCATAATGCTGCCGACGTGCAGAAGCCAATCTGGTTTTTACTTGCCTTTTATTTAACAAAGGCACCTTTCTCGACCTTCTAGCCTGTAAGTTTGCTTCTAAAAGCCTCTTTCTAACAGTTGAAGTACTTATTGGGAGGCAAAGTGTCTGTTTAATTTGCGACATAAGGGGATTCTTCTTAGTAAACCCCAGGATGTTTATATCTTCTGGAAGCGTATTTTATCTTTTACCGCCACGATTTTCTTCCCGTTCTTTCAGTTTTTTCGAGTTTAATATCATCTTAACTGAGCATCCAAGCGCTTCTCGTATAAATTTGTACGTTTTTCCTCTTTGAATGAGGTTTAAAATAACTGGCCTCCTTTCTTGGGTACAATGTTTAACTCGCCCCATTATAGGGTCGCGAACGGTTTACATTTAACGGTCAAAATGAATAAACTAAAGTGTCGGTATAAGTTAAGATTGTGTCTAAATCAAAATTTTATCATCTATATAACAACGAATACTACGGAATACTGCTATTTTGACGAACATCTGCAATTTCCACATAGCTCTATATAATTGGGGAATTCTCCGAATATCTGGTTGTTTCTCTACCCAAGGCAATACATATGCGTTTCAAAGCAGATACAACGTATTTCGTTGACAGCGCCTATATATCAATTCAATTATGACACTTTCATGCAGGACTGCTATTTTAACGAACATGACTATGTATTTCCATAAAAGGGAAAACCGACAATACCGAGCAAGCAACGTGTATCGCACTCGTGATATTAAAAACATTTGATATCATATACCGTCGTCCTGCTAGGCATACTATGATGTATGCAAAGGTTACGCTAACAGATCGTAACGTGGACGTAAATATTAAAGCATACACGTGTGTTATACTCAGGAAAGCGAAAGACTAACGAAAAAGATCATTCGTTAATTGCTGGTACATAAAACTTTATTAGTTTGTTCCGTGATAATAACATAGGCTCTGGTATAGGAAATCAATCTCGAGGTGTTGGAAACAAAAGCAAACTAATCGATAAAACAATAACGGTTGTATCCACACAATACGACTAAATTTGAAGAACGTGCAGACTATCCCGGTCGAGATGAATTATACAGGATGTATAGTATACAGTATGCTCACCATTGAGATCTTGCAAACGGTATGAGATAGAAACAGTTTATTGCAAATTTGTAAAATTTGTCTTATCTGACGAAATACTGTTAAAGCACGAGGTTGGAGCTCTTCGATATTATTGGATTGTGTTAAGTTCACTTTAATTTAATGTTTTATTAATTAATTATTGCCTCTGATGCATAAGGCTTCTGCGTAAGAACACTCAAAGTTGCACAAATATCTTTACAACTTTTTTATTTCTGCAAATAAACCCAGTGTAACACATGGATCAATGAAATCAGAAAATTATACTCTTTCTTTTACAGATACAAAGCCACCCAGGATTTGTATTTAAAATAAGATAAAGTATAATGATATTATAGTAATAATAATACAATAAGTTTGTATTACTATATCAAAACCCATCAAAGCCACATTGGATTCACCAATACCATATCTAAATTCTATGCAAAAGAGTATACCTTTAAAAGTTAGTTAGTTTGGTTTCCTCATATATAAAATGAGCTTAGATAACAAAATTTATATTGTGATTTTCAGCTTTGTCGCTGATAAGTTTTACGTATCGTTCAACATTTTTATTAAACATAGTCATAGTAGGCCCTGACCTCAGGCACATTTTGTCCTAATTAACCAAGTTTGTATATGCTACCGTTTACGTGAGTACACTATATGGGCCAGTTTGTAAAAAACGAATCGCTAGGTATCAGTATAAAAAATGTTTTGTAGAAGTTACATATTTCCATAGCAATAGGGAGCAAAAATTATTTTATATACTAGGCATTCGATCACGCAATTGATGATGGAAAATCACGTATTCCCGAATTAATCAATTTATTGTAAGGTGAGGAGTGATTCGATATGAATGATAGTCATGTAATATTTGCGGGAAATATTACACTTTTACGGTTAATGTAGCAATAAAATCAGAAATGGTTACAATATGAAAAATAGTATGTACGCCAATCGTTTCCATTGCACATTCGGGCATAAATTTATAACAAATGTGAAATATAAGTAGATTTAGAGCAAAAAGTAAACATGCGTACACAGGGTGATGCAATACTGTGGTAAAGCTCGATATATCCGTTATCATGAAAATTATTATTTACGAAAATTGTAGACAGTCTTAAACTTAACATTTTTTATATATACAGGTTATTTCATATCACCTAGGTGAACCAAACATACGTTTCCTTAAATCGAACAGCCTGTAATATAAAAGTCTTAAATTCATTAATCTCTAAGATAATTTCAAGTATTTTTAAAAAGTGAGATTTTTTGTAATTATTTGAATATAACAAATTAGTAATGGAAAAATGACAGCTTAATGTTTAACACAACTACAAAATACAAACATTTATAACGTAAAGTAATTTAGTTAATTTACCCAACTGTTTACAATCTAGTTCGATAATAAATGTTCAAAATATCCACCTATACAACATTGTAACCGATCTTCAGGCGATTGTCTTACGTTTCTTAACATTTTTTAATGAATACTCGAGAATGCTTCTCTTATTCTGTTATTCATATCACCTAATGTAGTTGGCGGTGTTTGCTATACAAAGTTTTTTCTTACATATGACCACATGAATAAGTCAATTTTAGTGAACTCCGGTGATAGAGCTAGTCACTCAATTGGTTCCCCTCTCCTTGTCCATGTTTCAAGGAAATGGTCGTGTATTAATCTAGCGTGATGTAACGAAGCTACATCGTGTAGATACCACATCCTTTGACGAACGTTTAGGGGAACATTTTCCAATAACAACTCTAAATGATTTTCTAGAGTCTAAATAAACTTGAGTATTCACTTGACTGTCTTGCTGTCATATTTCTACGATTTCCTCAGTTATATTAAACTAATTTCTAAAAATCTCATTTTTATAAGTGTCTTTGAAATTAATGACTTTAGGTATAGAGAGTATTTAGTCAAAATGAAAGTACTTAAACTATTCTTTCTTTTTATGATACAAAATAGAGGTTGATCCATTTTAAATAATTTAAAAAATAATGTATTTGAGTTTTGACTCGCCCTGTATTCAGTTTTGACAATTTTGGAAAAAATGTCACTTGCTATAAAACTGACCGAATATCAAAAATCTATGTATGTAAAAAAAGAATTGAGACTGTGTCGTTTACAAAATACAAGACCTTGAACTCACAGTGATTTTCATATAAAATTAACCATAACTTCTGAAACACGCTGTATAATTCAATGAAATTGTATATTGGGGGTGTGAGGTACGAGCTTAATCTAAATCGGTAATAATGTATAGGGTGCTTCATTTAAGAAAACGAATGTTTGGTGGTGGTATAAAACAGTCTGCATATATGAAAATAATTTTAAAGTGTTAAGTTTAAGACTATCTACAATTTTCGTAAATAACTTTTTTTGATATCTTACGTGATAACGGATATATCGAGCTTTGCCACACTAATTCGTCACCCTGTATATATATATGGTTTAACACTTCGACCTAATAAAAGGTAATGAATACCTCAATACATGTCGATATGTTAAAGGTTCAATTTATGTTATGTAGTATACACGAACTCGCTTACATGCAACTATATCTTTTCAACCATAAAACTAATAAACATCTTTTTTGGAAATAGGAAAAATCATAATTTTATCCCATAAAGGTGAAAAATTGTTAAAATTAGAAGAGGAAGCAGATCAACTATCAGTTTATTAGAACGGCAAATAAATATATTTAAAAAAAGAAATCAGAGATTGTGATTAAGAAAATCATTACAATTTTGGAAAGTACTGGGAACTATGTTTGATTAACCAGTGATTTGTTTAAAAACATTACAGCTAAAACAAGATTTATTATAAACAGTAACTATTAATAACAGCATATATGTAGAAGCAACTGCTATATTTGGTATATGAAAAACATAACATTTTCGAAATACATGATGACAAAATTGTCATTATCAGTATGTATACCATGTTTACTTTGATGCCGAGTAATTATAAATAACAACATGAATCCGCGGCTGGGCGTTAGATGTCTCTGGGATTTTCCTTAAAGGCATGTGCTAACGTTCGGTGAACGATACGGAATATTCAACGAGCGACGCATCTTCCGACGTGCACTGATGCGGACTAGGCGAGTCCGAAACAGCTGTCTGTACGTGACGAATGCCTGAACTATACAATCAGACGTGTTGTGTGATCTCAGAGGTATATTTATATATTTTTTATATACTTCATTTTTTAAATAACAAAATTGGTTGTTTTGTTTTGGTTTTGTATAATTTCAATTATTTCCACATTACCTATCAGATTCGAACATAGGAGGTCTGGTTACACTATTTCGTCTATTGACAACCATTATAACATTGTCATAGGGTCTCCTTTTCGTATCGGTAAGAAACTGACACCACCGTTCCCAGAAAAATACCACACTACCATCAATCAGCAGCCTACGAAAATTGTGCAAACAAAAACCACTTGCTACAGTCGGCGTTTCCGCGAACGCGTGTGCACAACGCCACCGCACGGATACGCTCAAGTACTAACCAATAGAGCGGCTAAAAACGGAACAACTTTACGTCTCGGTCGCCGATCGCGAACTGGTCGCGGCGAGAACAGTTTCAGTCATTGAGTGAGGAGTCCGAACATGGCCATCAGAATCGATGACGGCGTATACACAAACACACACGAAACAGCATGTATTTGACCTCCTAGTCACACCAACACCGCGTCGCAGGATTCCTTTTGGCACTTACATATAGAAGCCTTCGGACAAGAGCAAACAAGTAAAACGTTCTTGAATAGTCGTCGGTGTCTCTCGTTTTGGAATTGACTGTGGGGAACACTGAATTCACACATATGGCCGGTTGGATTAATAAGTACGTGTTTACGTTTTTGTTCACTTAATCATTGTTCGCGAAATTTCTTATAAAAAAAGCTGGTCTGCCGAAAGTGATCTCCTTGACAAAAGATAAGAGTAGTTAGTTAAATATACAAAAATAGAAATAGGTTACAAGTGGAGGTCAGGGAACAGTTTGTATTTGGAGACCAAGCACAAAAGCTTTAAGCCAGTGGTCCCCAAAGGATGCGCCTGGGGGATGCTTATTTTTATCTAACCATTAGCAAAAAAAAATATTTCGAAAATTACGCTCGTTAGAATTTAAGATAGCGTGTATTGGGAAAATCTAGATCCAGCAAGGGCACCGAGAATTGAAAAAGTTTTGGAATCACTTGGTTTCTAACCAGAAATGAAATAATTTGCTTGGAACGTAGGAAATTTCTAATATGTGCTTCCTAAGTATCCAATAATTCCAGATATATACAAGGGGAGCGGTACTATTCTATGGAATTTGTTAAATCAACCAACAATCGAAGTGTTGATCATTCTTATTATTGATGTCTAGGTGTTTGGAAACGAATTTGGTTTCTTATGTGCAATCCAGTTTTCATCAGCGCACCCTTACTAAAATAGCTCAGAAGCGTTTGAAATTTCAGGGCATTTTGAATGAAAAATGATAATATGGAAATGAAAAATATAATCACTGTTAATGTCACAAATGTTGCAGCAACTACATCTTCTTTCGTGCTATGTTAATATAAACATTCAAATGCATCTTCTCGTAAGCGTTTTTATATGCAAATAACTTTAGCAATTGAAAACCGGAATTAATTGCTTATGTTTTGTTACATACCTAATATTAATTCAAAAGATTCATTTGATAGAATTATATCTTGTACATTTTATTTGATTTTATTCGAAAAAAAGTTAATCATTTTAAACAATATATACAGGAATTTTATTTAAAATTTCAAACGTACATATCTGAGTCTTGCAGATAGTTGAAAGCATTCTCATATTTTATGCAAACAATAGGGTTATAGATATCTATCATTCCGATGAAATGACGGGTAGGCAGGAATGTATGCCGTTTACATTAATCTACAAATAGAATTTAATAACGGACGATCATTATATTATAGCCGTGTAAATCTGAAATTGGATTGCAGTTTTATTAGGTCTTCGTGAAATATGAAGGAATGTTGTTTACCGTACATTTACAAAAGGCGAGCGTAAAATTTGTAATTATAAGTTCATTAAATTCATTAAAACCTGGAAATAAAAAGGAAAATTAATTGAAAAGATTGGTTGGTACGTTTCGTTAATTCTGCAAAATGAAATTCGCGGAGGGAAAGGTTTTAGTAACATTGAGGAAATAGAAGTGAAAAGGAAATACACTTCATTTTAAAAATTAAATGTAAAATTTCATACTGTCAGTGTTCATTAGGCGAACAATCACAAAAAAAAGTTGCACATTAGAAGCGATGCTTGTTCGGCTTCTTTTTCGTACGTCAACTACATGCACTCGAATTCCGTTATGCGAAAACCGTAAACGTAACAGACGGAGTAACAAATAATTGATGCGTCTCAGAAAGATAAATAAAAGTCATTCGAAAGGATTGCTCACAGCGTGCGAATCGTCTCGAGTCGATCGAAAAACTAACTAGCCTAGTGTGTCGCTTTTAGAAATGTGCAAATTAAGAGAACGGACGTGGAAAAATCAATAAGGAGGAGGTGAGACGTACAAGGCGGTTTATGCGACTAATAGCGATAAACAAGTCGCCCAGTGGCGTCCATATTTAGTAATAGCAACAAGTAGTTGTACCGCGGACACCTGTGCATGCTTGTATAGGACAACCTGACAGTTTCTTGCCTGCCTGTACGCTAAGCTAAAATCAATTAACGAAACTGCTGGAATGTCCAATGAATAACATTGAACAACCCATTGATGTATGCACATATCTTAAATATGTGTCAATATAAAATATATTTTAATGCGGAGATTGGAAGGCTGATATTCGTGCAAGTATCGGTATGTGGGATTTTTTGCTATCTTAATTGACAGTTTGAAACGCTCGTTATCTCTGCCAACATGCTAATATTATTTAGATATGTTCAGGCATGACAAGATAAACACAGGTTTACAGAATCTTTTCCACTACCATTTGACATCTACTAATATTTCATTCAGTGAAATCAAACCATAAAATAATTGATCGAAACTTATTTCCAAAATATGAAAAGTTATATATGTAAAACTGTTGCCTTTTTGTTTATGTGGCAGAAACAGCAGAACTAACAGGTAAATCAAAATACCCTTACTACTACATTGTTCGTTATAGTAGTAGATACATATTTGCCCTTTTCAGTAGAAACTACACTACAATTTTTTTTCTTTCTGTTTTTACTTAGGATGGCAATTTAGATGCCGAAACCGTGATTTGTTCATCATAGTAATAAGGTTATTTTGACATAATTTGCCCTTGTGATTGTCAATATTTTTTTAAAAGCAAAGCTCAAGTGTATTGATGTAGTAGCGATATGTAATATTACTTTGCCATCACAGTTAAAAAGAAAACATGAAGCGTCATACACATACTTCAATTATTCCCAAAAGTATACTCAACCACGAAATTCCGCATCAAGTATTGCGGTAAAAATCAGGCTGAATGAAACTAGGCCAATTACTGATAAACAAGTTTGTTTATAATCTGATGAAAATGATACAAACTCATAGCACAATATTTTAAAAACACAAACATGAATATTTGCGAGTATGCGTTGAACAATGCGCGACCCTAACATTGTTTATATACATTGATCATAGTAACAAACTAGTTTGTAGTAATGATGTAATCTATGAAGCATTCGACGATAAAACGCAGCCTTCACATTTTCGAATAACGGGGCAAAACATAAGCATCCTTATGTTTTGCCGCGCAAGCTGATAAAAACTCTTAATGATGTCATAAAAAAATTGATTAATACTTATAGCAAAGCTTTGCCGAAAAAGCATTATAACTGTTGCCTTTGTTATAGGTTACGAAGCCATTCTTGCACAAAACGCTTCCTTGTTCGTATTGTAAACTACACTGTCGAAGGTCAATCCCGAAATTGATATTTAATGATCCTTCCTTTTAAGCAACTACTAATAAATATAATTCGACAGCATTTGAATATTTTTTGTAGCAATGAGGAAAATATTGAATCCTAGGTGCTGTAATACAATATTTTTTAAACAATCATAAATTATCAGAAATATTTTGAACTGTTAGGTTAGTTGCCAATATCTGTTACATTAAAGAAATTTTATAATTTCTTTAGCTTGATTATGAAAAATAATACTCCACGCCTATAAATATACAAAATCTAAAGAATAAGCTCAATTAGGAAATTTTTCCTCCTCCAGGGAAGTCATAGAATAAAACTGGGAATTTCCAGTTAGCAAAAAATCTTTACTGCCACAAAATTATAGCATACTTGCTTTGCCTTACTTGCAAGGGCGTTTCTTATTTGTAACAAGTGTTATATCCCCATCCTCGGCCAATATAACAAACTCCAAACTATATATGTAGATGCTGTTAATCGAGAAGCACATCCATCAGCATACATTTCTTTCTCCAATCCCTCAGTGCCGTATTCACATATCGCTAACTTTATTTAAAATAAAGTATGTATGATGTATTGGAGACGATGTTGTAAAAAGACATTATCGGACCACGAAAGAAACGAAAGAATAAGAGAAATAATGCAAGTGGACACAACATTAATCAATAAAATAGAACGGAAACAACTATTGTGGTATGGCGAGATGAGGAGAATGGACCAGGGCAGACTACCACAAAGGGCTTGGAAATACAAGCCTGCTAATAGAAGAAAAAAAAGGAAGACCAAGAAAGAGTTGGGAAAAGGGAATTAATGAAGCTATGCAGAAGAGAGACAAAGCCTCTTGGAGATCGGGATGCGGTAGAAGGCAAAATTAGCTGAATATAAGACGCTTATAGGTAGATAGATTAAATGTTATATATTTATTCTAGTGTATTTCAAAGGATAAATTAAAAAGCAGTGCGAGTTAAGAAACCGCAAAAAAATATTAATGACTAGTGAAATAAAGTCGATTCTAAAATTAAGAAATTTGAATTGGCAATTGAAGCAAATATCTGTAATTATTGGAAAGAATAGAAAAGTTGTTCATTAGAGAATGTTTACAGAGCTTGTCGCAAACTATAGATAGATAATGTGGAAAGAACTGTTGTAAAACTTCATAAAAACAGAAATCAGTTAAATGCGATAATGTGATTAGAAATTAGCTTCTTGGCTTTTGAAGTCTTCAAATGTTCCTGTTCGATTTCTATAAGTACTATATCCCACAAAGTCAAAATATTGGCAACTGAAAATTTGTTCACACCAAAAAAAAGGCAAGATCGGATTTGTCAAGTCAAGGAGAGTATTTAGGACACCGTCGGCTTGGGTTATCGATAGTGTCGATGTAATTAGAAGGATTTCGGCGTGCGCAAAGCAATATTACCGCAAACAAAATGTTTAAAAAAGCAATGGAAGGTGTGTGAAGACAGAGAAGGCAAAAGCGCGCGACAACTCATCGGCGTTCAACAAATTTCGACAATATCTCTCGCCAAAAGCGTCAATCCATATTCCGCAGCATAATTTTGCATGATGACGTTTTAGGTGGGTAGTAGCTTTCGATCGGAACTAACATTGAGCGGGTGCCACAGTACATATGCACATCTAAAATGCGTGCAAGTTTAAACCTGATCGACCGCCTACGTGGTGTGTCGCGCAAACTTACCTTAGTAACCGGACATCCCTCGTATATAAACGATAGATTCAACTTACTCGGATTCCTTCTTTGAAAGGAAACGCCAACCTGCCATACTTCCAAAAGGAATCCGTTCATTGACAATAAGCTACGTCATAATCCTTCACCATTATATTATTCATTCATTCTCATTGCCCTATTTAGAAATGGATGTCGTCTGAGAAAATGGCTATATTTGGTGATAATTTCCGAATTGATTGAAGGCGATCGCAGTAGTAACAAACTCGAACGTCTGTTGTCGGGTCAATGTCGAACTTCGCGGCGCTCTTGGCGGAGCTACATTACAAGTGCTGATCGTAGTCGCCGCCGTGGATAGACAAGGGTTTCGTATGCGACGCGCAATACTATGAGCGTGTCAACGAACCGTGTATTTACGTGCATTGGATTGTTTTTGTGCGGTTTCGTGGTCGTGAACGATTGATTTTGTTCGGGAATATCGGCGATGAAAAAAGACGAAATGGTGCATTGCTTTGTGTAGATAAGCTGCTCAAGTAACTGTAACATTATTAGGATTACGCTTCGGTGTTAATCCTAGGGTATAAATAAATCAACAATTCATAGAAAGTAATTAGAAAATTATTTACCATTAACAGCATTCCTAAATGTAAGGAAACAAATTTTATTATCTTTTGATGTCCTTGTTGATTAGTTAATCTCTAATAGCAATAAACTATGTTCTTAGAACCTTATTTTAGTCGTTAATACTGTGAAATCATAGGTAACTTTATAATTACTTGGGATCATTTTTAAAATAACTAAAATAATTTTGAAATGTCTAGTTAGACTAAAAAGAAATATTTGTTAATCTTCCTTTGTATTTGAATAATAAAATAATACACCTTTTCCTGACATTTACTGCCTCTTTAAAATTAGAATGTAGAAATGTGTTTTAATATTGTCGGAGGGCCGTAATTATAAAAACAAATAAAACAAACAGAATACAAGGCTTTGATCTTTTGTATTCAGTTTTCATTGTTAAGTACCGTTTGTACGTATATAAGACAATGGAACACTTTGTGCTATTATTTGAGATACCTTTAACTAATCTAAATTTAGAACCATTGTCGCTTAATATGTCATATTAGTGCAGATACAGAAAGAACATTAATCATTATGGCAGGCGCTTAATTTCCCATGAAAAATATCTCAATCCAGCCACAAAATATTTTAAGGAAAAGAGAGCATAGATTAGAACTTTGTTTTGTGAAATACATTTATAAGCAACGGTGTCGAAATGTGATGGACCTGCAGACCAAAATTAGACGCACTTTAAATAGCAATTCTGGCAGAACTATCCTCAAATTGACATGAAGTGTTATTGGGAGAGCTCAAAAATGTTTTGGGGAAAACTTCAATACTTTTAAACATTTACTAGGATTAAATGAAATGTTTATATATTGGTCACGAAATATTCAACTGTTTTTCTTTTTTCACCATCTTGCTCAAAACAACAAATGTCATAAATTAGCTAATTTAACCAACTTCATAACGCCAATAATAACAAAGTTAACAATGATGAACTTTGGTTGGTGAACAACTTTGGAGACGGTGTATGTATAATGATTATCTAACTTTGAATAATAAAACACTTAAAGAAGCCTGTGAATCAGTCATAATAACATCGAAAATAAATGCATACTTTTTCACTAGAACCATGAAAATATTATAATGTCATTTGGAATTATACAGTCTGACTCATGGGAAACGCAAAATATCACTTCATATAACTCTAAAAAGTTTCACTATTGGTATACATGCATATTTAACCTTCTGTAGGTGTAAGGTCGGATAGAACTAACCAAGTTAAAATATACATTATGAATTTGAATAGATATTACAGAAATTTCAAATATAATCCAAATTTAATTAACATCTGTGCTTTTACGGGTATTAAATGAATATAAACTAAGCAGTGTACCATTTATTTCTCAGGTAAGCTGTCAACGTTCCCAAAATGTTGAATGAATTCCCAACCAGAATCAGGTGATTCAATTTTTCGATTGTTCTTTTTACCAGGCGCAGCAAGAAATCCATCACTCAAACCAGTACGCTTGATATATGTATGCAGGTCGAATTCGGAACCGTATAGGTTGCCCAGCGCTGCACTGAACCTCCGACGGGCACACTGAACGTATCGTACGGTATTTACGACAACCGATTGACTTCTTAACAGACGACGGAGTCTGCTGGGTAGCTATACGTCAACAAGTACGGTGGCCACCTCAAAGAACATTCGAAATAATGTCTAGTCTAGTCTTCTCCCGTTCCGAGCTTGTTTTTCATCTGTATTTGTATGTATGTATGTATTTATTCCGCTTCACCGTCCCGAGCGTTGATTTTTGTGGAAAAACCCAACGAACGGGCTCCATTCAACGTTTAGGCGGTAGAGCTCAACCGAGCCGGTTATATAGGAAAGGAAAGGTCGAACGCCAAACGCGGTCGCACACGGACGAACGGCTAGAACCGCTGAGAGCGTCGACATCGCGAGGTCTGCGACTTCCAATCGCTAGACTACGTGCGAGAGGGAAACTGCATAAATCGTTAAACGAATATTGTTTTGGGAGAAGGAACGCAAGCACGAAAAGTTTTAATATACGAGGGATGACTTTTATATTTCGGGAATAGAGAACAGAAACTAAAATTAATCATAGTACATGGCTTTATTGCTTTTCAAAATATTCTCCATGAAGATCAATACACTTTTGCACGCGCTTGAACCAGTTTTCGAAGCACTTTTTCCACTCCGATGCAAAATATGCATTTTGAAAGGATCAACCGCTTCTTCAGGCGTCGAAAAACGTTGACCACGTAATTTGATATGATTCGTCACCTGTTACGATGTCATAGACATGTACAAGTACCGTGATCGTATTTTTGGAACAGTTCGTTCGACCAATCCACACGAGCCTTTTTTGACCGATTGTCAAATTATGTGGAATCAAACACGAACAATTTTTTTGACGGCCAATGATGCAATATTGAATGTATGCTGGTCCCATTAATACCCAAAGATACCTAAATCTCACGATACGTCACATGTCGATCTTGCAATATCAGTTCACGAACAGCATGTCCAATGGAGTTATTAAGGAAATATACCTACGAACTTGAGAGGTAATGTTCCATATATCTTCTATTTAGATGCGGACATTTGTTGCTAAGTTTCTTGATGTTTTAATTATTTGCGATTTGATTTTTTTTATTTTCTATCTTTTCCTTTTTATTAAGGTTCTATATACGTTATTGAATAATGGCGTTCTCCAAAGGTAGTAACTTACCTCAATTTATTTTACAGTATTTTTAGCCCCTTCTATAATGAAATCAATTCAGAAATTTTAGAGAAATTGTTTATATACGACAGGTGATTGAGAAGTTACGGTATTTGAAGTCAGATGGCGCCAGTGATGGTAAATCTGTATATCATCGTTTAGCAACAACGAAAAAAATTCCAAACATTTATTGTGTACTTTTCTGTTAGTGGCTGTCAAAGGTGAGCATGTTTTAGTTTTACGTAGCTATGGAGAAAGTGAACTACCGATAGGTGATTAGATTCTTATTCATGGATGGACGTTTTTGGAAAATCAAAGAAAAGTTGCAAGCCGTTTATGGACACCTTTCACCTTCGATTGCAACCATTACATATTGGTTTAATGAATTCAATCGTGGTCGTACATTCGTCCTAGATAAAGACCGTCCAGGTCGTCCAATCATGTGGCCAACAAAATCCATAATATCGTATTAAGACATCAACGAGTGGAGATCAGAGAAAATGTTAAGACCGGCAAGATGGGTGCCGCGTTTGCTCACTGTGAACAAAAAGCGGAATCGAATGACCACTTCGAAGCGGTGTTTGGACCTGTTTAGCGCAATCCGAAGGAGTTTAATAACTACTGATGAAACTTTGATTCCATCACTATTTGCCAGAAATGAAGGAACGATCAAAACAGTGGAGTTCACTCCGCGAACACGAACCGAAAAAAGCGAAAACGAAATGACCGGAAAGGTCATGGCCACCGTATTTTTGGGATTCAAAAGGCATAATCTTCGTCGACCATTTGGAGAAGGAAAGAACAATCACCGGTTAATATTATGCTAAATTATTGGGCGGATTTGACGATGCATCGATGATAAAACGGCTCCTTTTGACGAAGAAAAAAGTGCTGTTTCACCACGATAATCCGCCCGCACGCTCGTCCCTCGTCGTTGCAGCGAAATTAGTGGAATTCGCTTACGAATTGCTGCCGCATCTGATGTTTCTAAACGTGAAAAAATGGTGTGGCTTCGCATCGAACGAGGAGGTCATCGCCGAAATTGATGCCCATGTGTAGAAAAATTCTTTTCTTGCTCAACACGGGTACTTATCAATCATCCCTCGTACATATATAATGGAAACCTTAGAGACCTGAAGATTTGTTGAGTGACGTCTGCAGTGGTTTCTCGTACACAAACTTCCTCCATTCCGTTATGTCTTTGGCTGAAATTGTCGCTTCGTTGTTAGTTAATTCTGTTCCATAAAACGGTGTCCAAATTCTTATTCCAGGAGAGGGGTGATCTACCCCAATGCGGTGTCATTGTGTCCCGATTTCTTTCGATGTCCTTCCAGCCCCATTCGCACCAGATGATACGTAAATTTCCCCTAACAGTGGTATTTAAACTTCTTCTAATTCTCGTGATACTCATCACCCGCCTTAAATACCTCATTTCACAGCGTTCGCGTTTACCTATAACCATAACTTGCGTCTTATTCATGCTTTAAAGATGTTATCGTATAATACCAAAGTTGTAGCCATGGACAATGCATCATGCCACCTTCAGCTAACCAAACCACGCAATACAGCAACTAAATAAAAGTGATATCAGATACTGGTTGGCATAAAAAAATCTTCCGCACCACCCTGCAATGTTAAAGTACCTATCCTGCCAGAAATAGATAGACCAAATAAACTAGAATATGCAATCAATATTCATACCACAGAATTTGAACACACGGTTTTAGAAACACCAGTATACATACCATTTCGACATGAATCTCATTGAATTAATTTTGCAGCATTGTAAAGAGAGAAATTTCAGCATATCTGTTTGATTAATTGTTATTTTTACTAATGTGCATCCTTTTCTAATTATCCAAATCAAAATGTTTGAAATGTGTAATGCTAATGCACAATATGAGTGTGATTGAACGATTGTGATAAAGATAAAGCTTCAAATTCTAGTTACTTCAAATACTGGACTTTTGGTTATAAGATCTATATAAAATATCGTGCAATCAATTATCTTATTGATCGATTCATCAAGTGAGTAGTAATAAACACTTACAAATAATCAAGAGCTAAAATATCAAGAAATTAATTTAATAATATTAATTTTAATAGCCCTTATGCAACAATTTATATCACAATTTATATTTATAATTTTGCAAAACCTTTGCTACATCTGTATCAAAAGCAATTACTCTCGATAACAATCACTAGCACTAGAAATTCATTTAGAAGTCGACTGGCCACACGCGTCTCTAAAACCGTGGGAAAACGACTTATGAATAGCCGAATATGGGTCGCACCCGGCTTCCCCCTATTTGGCAATGTTTCTTCTTCGCGTGAGCCGTCCTCCTTGACAGTGGTCGTGCGAAATTTACGATATAACAAACTTCTTTCCCAAGTGTACCCAGTGGGAAGAAATATCGGACGCTTTTTTTTTTGAGAAAACCAGAACTATATTATATCTGCTGACAGGTGTATATGACGAATCTTTTTTGTAATGTAAAGGATTTTATATTCACGCATTTATTAGATTTTTTAGAAATTTTAACCTATTAAGTCGGGTCCACACCAACAAATATTTAATCTGTGTGTTCTATTTGAAGAAAATACGTGTGCGAAACTATTGGTATTGACAGCGCAGCGAACAAAAACACATATTTTTTTCCAAATTCAGCGCACGACACAACGTAAATATTTATTGAGTTGAACCCGGCTTTAAACGTATTTTTTTTCTTGTCATTTATGCTATAATGTCCTATGATGAAAGAGTTAATTTAACATTTATTTTAGTTGCTCTCTTCATTCTACATATGTACAAATACCATCTCCCCAGTCAGTGGCGGATTCAGGGGGAGGGCACGGGGGCACGTGCTCCCCTGTCATAATTTCACGCATATACAAAAAAAACATACGTACCTACCTGAACAGGAAATCGCAATCAAATTGTCAAATTTTACCAACACAAAAAGTTTAACAGTCTTTTTGGCAATTACGCTTCCTCTGTCAATCCAATTGCAAAGCTCTAACCTTAACTACAACGGGCAGGGAAGTCTGCGTTAAATAGAATTCGAGATAACTCTAGAGATCAATTTAAAAGTATATTGAAAGAAACAAGGTGTATTGCTGAGGAAATGGGCGTTAACAAGGATTCCTGGTATAACTACTGTTCAACAAAATCGTGCCAATACTCGGATGACTGAACTTATGGCCTTTTTTAGAGTAAATATATATTTACCCTACCTGGATTGTCTTATTTCCGAGCTAAATGTTTGCTTTGATAAGCAAAACAATAATACAATAGGGAAACTACAGCAAATAGTTCCAAAATTTTACTTTGAATCTAATTTCCCTAATGAAGCCATCATTGTAGCTGCTCAAAGTTACTTAACTGGCTCACCCTCCGCAACAACAGCTCTTTCTGGAGAGTCACACTTATGAAACTATGGATAAAACAGTTACATAAAGCTGATAGTCCAATGAAAGCTTAAATGTTTCCCAATATTCAATGTATTTTGAAAATTCTTTGTATCGTGCCAGTGACATTAATATGCCTTATTTGTAGATCTCGCAAAAGAATAGTTATTGTAAAAAAGGTTAATCTGCCACACGCTTCAGAGACACGGATAACTGTTACACATTTATTAATAGGCAACTTGTACCTGCAACAACACTCGGTATAGTCACATAATTTGAAACGTGATTTTGTGCCCCCTCCTCTGTTGATTCTTTCTGAATCCGCGCCTGTCCCCAGTAATATTAATTGATGGAGATGATTCATACCGATCCAATTAAGCGTAGAGTATAGAACGGTTACAAATACATTCATACTTCTTCTTCTCCTAAGAAGATTATGCAAATACTTCCGTTTATATCTTGGAATATGTCAACAGCAACTTTGCATAAACACATGTTGAACATTTCACCACTATAACATAAAGGCATGATGTTTATGAATGCGCAAACAATAAATTTACTTTAGCATGAAATATTTGGTTAATGGTGCATTTGCACAACGCAATATCACCAATACCCAATATAGGACCAGAAATTGGTTTAAGTAAATTTTACAATGATATTGACGAATGTAAAAACAAATAGTAATTCGTATTCTTAAGGAAAGTAATCAACAAAGAAACTACTATTTTACTATTTATACAACTTGGAATGACGTCACCTGGCTGGCTATGGGAACTACTGTGGAATAACATGAGATAGATATAAGAGCTCCGTTAGTTGAATAGGGTCCGAGTAAAAATAAGAATTATGCGAGCTACTGTCGTTGTGTATTAACATGTCCATAAAGCAGACATAAGAACAGTACATACATTCAATGGTGTAACTGTATTTTCACAAAATTAACTAGTTCTGCCTTCTTATACTGGACCAACTACTCAATCCTATAACCAGATCGATCGTTTTCGCACTGTATACTTAAATCAAAGCATATTTGATTATTTGATCAAACAAATAAATCATTACAACTCTTGCATAGATGTTAAAAAGTAGTAAGTATGTTATTTTAGCACCGCTTTTAACAACACTAAGCTTAAGTAATAACTCAGCCACATAGTCAGTTAAAAAAAAAGAAATACCCTTTTAATGTGATACACAGATAGATATCTTGCTAAAGACATTCGTGACAAGGAACAATAGATGGTAAAACTGCTCGCGTATTTGGCAAGAAGGAGCCATTTAAGCTCCAGCAGCTATCTCTCCATTTGGCAGCGGCGTCCTTTACACGATCGCTAGCTCGGCCGATATGGGAAATAAACGTTAAATATTCACTACCCATTTTAGCGAAACTCGTACACCCGTACCACACGCAACCGGTGGGATTCTTTTTTTCGATTACTTCTGAGAAGCACGCGTGTTATCTTATGCTGGTGTGCATAAAGTCAGATGCAGGCTACTATTCTTTTTTCGTTGCAGATTAAAATATTTTATTTATGCGGGGATAGATTTTTATTCCTACGAAGTTCTAGATTATGTTTGCAAAGCTTCGCTGTGTGTTGAGTAAGCTGATTGGACAATTAAAAATTTAAAAAAAGAAATAACATAAAACACTCCTAGTTCCAGTTTTTGTTTCTAGGAAATGTCATTATAAATGCATTGACTTATCAACATTCTAGATACATTAAACTTATTATTACATGAAAACATTACAGCCATCAAAGCATGTATAGGTAATTCGAGCAAACTTACGCTCAGCTAAAATAAATTAAATTCTGTAATCGAGTTTAGAGATCAACTTATCATACTTGAAGATGCTCAACTTAGTATACATTATTAGTGGATGTATGAGACAAAAACGAAACTTTCCGAGAAGTTTTGGTAATTAATCCAATTTACGAATGAAATTACTTCAATCTTTCATTTTCTATATAGAAAGATACAAGGTACGTTTTTCGGCAACTAAGTTGCCATCCTCAGTAGAACCCATAAAGAAAAAAATGTGTTAGACTTCGTATTTCAAGTTAAGGTAAAACCTTGGAAGATATGCTCTCACCAGATCACTAATAGAATAGCAAAGTGCGTGATACTAAATCTAACAATATTTTCCTCTGTAGGTTCTAGTGAGGATGGCAGCTTAGTTGCCGAAATATGTATCCAGTGTATTTCACTCATTAAAGTGAGTAAGAGAATTTTTGTATCAGTTCTACTTCTTCAAGCCACCGTATCGGATTATTTTATAATAGGGAACAACTTTCAAAGTAAGAAAAATCAAATGTAGCAATAACGATACTGAAAAGTATTTATTATTACATTCTTAATGCGATGGATGATATTGTTTTTATTACTACGAAGTTTTTTGTGCTAAGCTTTACTGGGGACAGTTCCAGTTTGATTTACGAATTTAAGCGATCCCCATATTTGGTGGAAATATCCCCACAAATCGCAAAAAGAGTGTGTAACAGCTCTTTTACATCACTGAGGACATTTATTTTTTTTGCTAAATTCTGCTGACGGAAAGTTCATGCATAATTATTTTAATGTAGAATCGGAAATGATATCAATCAACAACTCGTATTCCTGTGAAGAGAAACTAGAAGTGGATTTCCTACCAAAGAATAGATTACAAGCAGATTAACCCGATCTTCTGAGAAATGTAAGGAAACAATATTGATAAATGAAAATATAAAACAATCACAATTTCAATTTCAAAGACAATTTATTGTACCACGACAATATTGTTTCGCCACACTGTGGCTTCATCAGGCGGATGAATAATGAAATTAACTAGACAGATCTACATGTTTATAGTTTTAAAAAAAGAAGGGGGTAGGTTATACAGATCTATTTGTTCATTAAGTACTAAGCCTAATTTCTTATATCTATTTATTTCCATACATTCTAAACGGTCTAACTTTTTACTCTTGTTTTGTATATGTAATAAATCATAGTAGTTGTTGAAACTGTGGTCGTAGTCCTGCAATGGTTTGCAACAGTGGAATCTTTCTTCTTGTCCCTGTAGTTTTTTGAATGTTCTGCAATTCTTTTGTCAAATGTTCTTCCAGTTTGGCCCACGTATACTTTATTACATTCACAAGTGAGTTTATAAACACCCGAATTCGATCCTTTGTCCATTTTGTTTTTATTGTTCTTTAAATATCTTTCGATATTATTATTAGTTTTAAAAACAACAGCACTATTATTTGTCTTTTTTATTAGTTTACCTATTTATCTGATGTTTTTCCTATACCTATATGTAATAGTGGTGTATTTGTTAGACGTGTTTTTTGGAACGTTAACGTATACTAATGATAAAGCGTGTGATATCTGTTCTTTTTTAAGTATATTGTTGCCGGTATCTGTTTTGTATTCATTATTTTCGGCTATAGTATATATTCTAATGAGTTCAATATTATAATTGTCGTTACTCATGGGTGGAATTAATTTATGTAACATTGATTGAAAAGCTGCTAATTTATGAATCATAGGGTGGTGTGAACTAGAGTGTATGGTTAAATCTGTTAAGTCAATATTGTAGTGGTACAATAAATTGTCTTTGAAACTAAAATTGTGATTGTTTTATATTTTCATTATGATGAGTTTCAACAAATGTCTCCCGATTCTATTAAATATTGATAAATATATAATATGTTAAACACGCAGTGTGTAAGTAACATCTGTTGTATGTATATAGGGTTTCTAGCGTAGTTATACAACATACAGCCAACGCACATTTTGTCTTTGCGTAGCTGTGGAAGTAATGATGTAACTTTTCGTATAAATAAATGAGTCCTGGTGTCTTACAGACATCACATGAAACTTCAGGGCTCCGCGGAAAGTATTTTGAGAACCACTGGTATGAGATAAGATAAGAGAAATCCCAGAAAAGTCGCTAATCCCAGGGTTTTGTCGTTCTTAAACACTGTAAAGGTTAATATCTTTATGGTCTGTTTTGTTATAAGAAATACTGAAAAATTCGGAAAAATTTACATAGAAACGTATGAAAGAATTGAATCTTGATTTGCACAAATGTATAGGACATATTCTCAAGCACACAATTACATTTGCCACGATTTATACATATAGTACAAGAATATTCGAAATAGATTTGTTGTTTATTATTCTTAGGATAATACGTCTGATTATTTCAAATGCAGACAGTTAATACGCCTAAGGTAAAATTAATAAATTAATTTACACGTTAATGATGCTCTAATACGCGTAATAAATTGGTATTAGTCGCCGTTAGCTTTCCCATGTCATTTTTGATTGATGAGCTTATATTCGCGTACAAGCAAATAAATACTAATTCGCGTATCCAGTCACGCGAAAAATCTATAAATAAACGCTCCTAAAACCCGGCTTCCAAAGTATCCGCCCCCGAATAAACTTTCTACATTTCATCCTGGATTAATTGCGATCGATGAAAAAAGAATTTGTATCCAGATAATCACTTGGTCCACTCGGCAAATCCGTATTAGGAACGGTGCACGGTGAAGAGGCATCGTAGAAGAGGGGGAGGCTGCGAAACAGTGAACGACGCCAATCCCCGCCAACTGTCTTATTATAGGCGTCGAGGTCTATTCAAGCGTGATCGTACATACTGCGCATCGTAAATTTTTCAAAATCATCCTTGTGCGGGCACTCATTATGCTTACGTTGTTCTCGATTAGGCGCGAGCATAACTCCGAACGCTTGTGTTTATGAGAAAACCCAAGACGACCCTGTAAATTTAATCTTTCATACTAGAGTTACTAGTTACTTGTTGTTACGATGGTTTATGATTTTTTTTTTTCGCGCGCGGAGGCTCCGGATGGGGGATTTCATGTGCTGGATAGTGTCAATACGTCGTACGCTGCTAAAGTGTTCGGTGAGATACGACGTGTTTAATAAACTGGTATATTAGTCGTGTACTCGACCATTAATCATTCTTGCGTTTCGGAACGTACGCATGTACAGATATACGTATGTAAGCCTTGCGATGCGAGTACGGCTAAATTAATCTTCAAGCAATTAGAATCGTTATTAATGAACATCTTCGATGTCGATGTTTAGCGATACTAAAAAAAGCAATATGCAACAGTGTTTCTCGGTTGTATTACGGACGACCTTGATTTCTATCTATACTATTTAAAAATAAAATTCAGGTAAACGGACTGAAATTCTCAAGATGTTCCTGGAGGTCCCCGAACAAAAAGTATTTCTATCAATGCAATAACACGTCCCCAAATTTTATATACAGACTGACGCATTAATGTGTCAAATCTCGATATTTCCGTTAACATATAAGATACCGAAAAAAATTATTTACGAAAATTGTAGACTTTAGATTTTAAAATTATTTTCATATATACAGAATGTTTCATATCACCAGGGTGAACCGAACATACGTTTCCTTAAATGGAACATCCTGTATATTATTTCGGATTTAGGCTAAGCTCATGTCTCACATCTCCAATATATAATTTCATTGAATTATACAGCGTGCTTCAGAAGTTATGGTCAATCTTACATTCAAATCACTGTAGGTTCAAGGTCTTGTATACTGCAAACAACACAGTGTGAAATTTTTCTTTTACAAACATACATTTTTGATATTGGTCCACCTTTATAGCATGGTGACATTTTTTCATAATTGTCAAAACTAAATACAGGGCGAGTCAAAACTCGAACACATCATTTCTCAATTATTTTAAATGGATCAACCTGTATTTTATATCAAAAAAAGAAAGAATGGTTTAGTTGTTTTCGTTTTTATTAAGGACTCTCTATATCAAAAGTCATTAATTTCTAAGATATTTTAAAGCCTTTATAAAAATGAGATTTTTTGAAATTATTATAAGATAACGAGTTAATCGTAGAAAAATGACAGCAAGACAGTCTTATATCTTCATTACTAGCTAGGAGATTAAGTAATTGGACCACATTTTTTGGAAGGACGAGTGAATAGACAAGTTTATTTAGACTTTTTAGAAAAGGGAACATTTCCCAATAACAACCGTAAATGGGTTGTTATTGGAAAATGTTCCCCTAAACGTTCGTCAAAGGATGTTTGCACAACCAATTGAGAGACTAGCTCGATTACCGGAGTTCACTAAAATTGACATCTTTATGTTGCCATATGTAAGAAAAACCTTTGTATAGCAAACACTGCCAACTACACGAGGTGATATGAAAAACAGAATAAGAGAAGCATTCTCTAGTATTAATTAAAAAATGTTAAGAAATGTAAGACAATCGCTTGAAGAACGGTTACAATGTTGTATTGGTGGATATTTTGAACATTTATTATCGAACTACATTGTAAGCAGTTGGGTTAATTAATTAAATGTTAATCATCAGTGTAAGTTATAAATGTTTGTATTTTGTATTTGTATTAAATATTAACTGTCATTTTTCCATGACTAACTTGTTACATTCAAATAATTTCAAAGATTCTCACTTTTTTTAAATAATTTAAAATAGTAAATAATGACTTTAGGTATACAGAGTGCCTAATAGAAATGAAAGTAATTAAACTATCCTTTCTTTTTATGATATAAAATACAGGCTGATCCATATGAAATAATTGAGAAATTAATGTATTTGAGTTTTGACAATTTTGAAAAAATATCACTTTGTTATAAAAGTGGACCAATACAAAAATTCATGCTTGTAAAAGAAAAATTTCAAACTGTGTAATTTGCAGTGTACAAAACCTCGAACTCTCAGTGATTTGCATATAAAATTGGCCATAACTTCTGAAGCACGCTGTATAATGCAATGAAATTGTATATTGGAGGTGTGAGGCATGAGCTTAATCTAAATCTGAAATAATATATAGAGTGTGCCATTTAAGAAAATGTATGTTTGGTTCATCCTGATGATATGAAACATCCTGTATATATGAAAATAATTTTAAAATGTTAGGTTTAACACTGTCTACAATTTTCACATAACTTTTTGATATCTTATACGATAACGGATATATCGAGCTTTGCCACGCTACTGCGTCACCCTGTATAAGATATAATAATTGCATTTTTTACTTTAATGATGCTCATTATTTAAGTGCAAAAAATATATTTCAAATACATTTTCTTTATTCTGACAGTGAAGCATATTACTTAATCTTTCGAACAGTCAATACCTAAAACTTTAAGTCTAATGAATTGATTGCAAAATAATCCGGTCAGTGTATTGGGGCTACCTGGTAAATCTCTGTTACCGTTCCTAACACTCTGTTAATGAAGAGTTTATATTAATTTTTACCAAGTATGTTATGAAAATATAAGACTGTCGACGATGTTGGAGTAGCCATAACATTGTTTTATCCCATTATTTACTAAAGAGATAAACCCTAATATGCAAATTTTCAGTGTGGCCCTCATAAATTGACCGGGACTGTAGTACTACATTTAATGTTATTTCCCAAGTAATGTATCAATTAACGATTTAATTGTATTTCATTGATGTTCTAAAAGAAACAGTGTTTTCTATAAATTTCATTATAAAAACATAAATCTTCAGGTAAAGGTTCTCATAAATAAATTATAATGGGCAAATTGTTCACCATTCTAAAATTGGTTCGATGGAAATGAAGCCACAACTCAGAGGAAACTGGTTCTAAAATTACTATCGCAAACGCCGATATTTAAAGCGCAAATATAAAAATAGTTAAGAATAGAAGAAGTTGCGTTTATTTGATGTTTGTTGCTTCATCTAAATATTTATACTACAATCTTACTATTTTCGATCTGACGCCAGTCAGAATACGTGGATACGTCTCCCGCCGTTTTAAATAACAATAGCTTCCCTATCAACAATATATCAGTAACTGCAAAGGACTACAGATATATGTATATACACACAGCGAGACATACATTTACATATATGCATGGTAAAAATGAAGTAGCTATTTTTTACATCCGCATTATTAATTGGTTGTACTGAAAAGTAGTGATTTATAGCCCGATATACTTGATTGCATTGAAGTGTAGCGTGCGAAGTCATTGGTACATATTAACAAGAAGAATAATTAGGTCAAAGTAAATGTTTGCATTTTAAACATCACCTTTTTAGGATCGCCCTCCCATATCGCGACTAATTTGTCACAGACAAGTTTCAGGTATAAACTGAACAGTAACATTGGCGTTTTATTGCAACACTTACCACATAGCTTGCACGGACACAGGCTTGAAGATGTGATTTCTTCCGCAAATCCTGACACTGAAACCTCTGCAAAATAAAAAGTAGGTAAAATTAAAATATTGAATCCACCAACGTCGAATTAAATGGTGTATAATTAAAGACGTGAGCGAAGATTACATTGGACGTATTGTAAAAGCACTTTTTATCAGGCAAACAGAAAAAAGCACAATCTAATACAGCAGTTTCATACATAACGCAACAATCATTTTTTGACGTAAGTATTCCTCAAAGGAAAACTTATAACTTGCATCCAATGTAACCACAACCTGTGGGACCTATGAGTATGGAGACCTTGGAGTGTACCATGCAATTCGATATAATAATCATCGTGCGTAGTAGATGACAAAATAAACTTTTAGTAAAGAGCGGCGAGCGAATCTAAAGTAGAACATATAAGAAATGATGATGGAAGAAAACGACATATGGAAGTGGTAACAATCATTTTTGAAGTTATTGAAAAAGAATAGCTAATACGATATGGGCATATGAAATGCATGGCGAAGAAACATTTCCTAAATAAAGCTTTGGAATGGATGCCTATGAAAGAAAGGAAAAGGGAAAAGGGGCTCTTTTTTCGGTATGTACAGATATGCATTTAACTATTGTAAGTATATTTAATCTCCCTTGTATTAAATATAGTCGTGTCAAGTATCATTTTAATCCGTATTACATTGGAAATTTTCTGAACAAATATAAACGTAATTAACCTGTGATGAAAACACAGTATTGTCTTCGCATAATATCTTTAAATACATATCTGTCTATGTGCGATTGGCGAAACCCTTCGATAGTTCAGGTCATTTTAACAACGCTTCTTCGTAACTGAATTCTTAAGCTAGGTCAGTTCGTTTTGGTCCATTCGGGAGAAGTTGATCTTTGTCCGACCAGGCCAAAACAACAGTTCGTCCTCGTCCGATCAGGGCAAGACGAGCTCTTCCTCTTTGCCCGTCCAGGACCGAACGAACCGTCCGATCAGGACAAAACAATATAGTTTTCGTGTCGCAAGTACCATATGGTATTTCCTAGGTACTACCTTCACCGACTCGAAGCACATTCTTCAAGTTAGGAACCCCTAAATCGTCCATCCAAACCTCACAGTAGTGATAAAACAGCTACGTATTTTAATTCACGTATCGTTCTAAATTTTTTTATTAAATTCTTTTCTTAACATCAAAGGCGACCGAACTCGTACTGTCACAGTCGCGACTTGTGCGATACAGTAACCACTAATTCCCCACTAATAATTATTTATTTTAATTTTTATTCATTGCGATTTTAAATTTTAAATAAATATACTTTAGGGGCACTTCTGTTGTTTTACTTTGTTTAGTTACAGGATTCCTTAACCTTTGTTTACCAATCATATTATAAATGATTATTTTATGTTAGGCATATTTTATTTCTCACGCATGTAACCAATAAATTATTAAATTATTTGCTTTGCCTCAACGTCATTTGTAATAACTTCTATATGAAATAATACGGCGTCAAATTACATATTGAGTTCTTTTGTGGGTACCGTTATGTACTTACTAAATAATAATTAACACACTTATCAATAAGAAATAAATATATATACTTAAAAAATAAAAAAAGTTTCATATGAAACTAAAATGGATAAAATAACATAACTTTATGAAGCTTAAGCTTTTTAGTGTGGACTATACAGTGTAAGTAGATTGACTGCCATTTTTCAAAAATAATTTTAATTGGAATAACGAATGTTGCCTACGGCATACTGATAACTAGTATTTTGAATGTAAAGTAAGCAGAAAAGTGGCAACGTCGCGTCCACACAGCAGGAATATCAATGCGCTTCGATGTATCGGTATACGTTGGAAGATCGGTCGGTCATATGGCCCCATAAATAAAAATTTTGCGGATTCACGTCAGGCTATCGTGCTGGTCAGGGATATGGATCCATTTCATCCTATCCACCTTTAAATACTGCACTACTTCTCGTTTAACGTCTAACGGCACATCTTCCAGTAAACCGTTTAAATGATTTTGGAGAAAATAATGCTTAGTTGCTAATAGAAAATAAACATTAACAGAAAATTGCTCTTGGAACTGGTGTTGGTGGATTTCCTGACGACTCACATCGGCCCATACGTGCACGTTATGTAAATTATTTATGCCGGAGCGTGTAAAGCAGGGTACATTTACTGACAGGATAAAATTCACATTTTGCTAATGTTCAGTAAGAGATTTCTTGAAGGTGAATAATCCTTTTCGGCGAGCATTTGTGCCCGCTGTACATTTACTTCGAACCGTCCAATGCGAGAAACCGATTTCACGGGCAATACTGCGTGCATTTACACCTAGGGTTTTCGCTTAATAGATCAAGGATTTCCTCTTCGGCATCTAAAATAGCATCAGATCTTTGAGGTTTCCGATTTTCAAGAATCCACGCTTCCAGAATACAGCAAACGCTGAGAAACAGCTGTAAAAGTGCGTCGATGTGGCAGGCGCCTTTTGGAATACCCCGCTTGATATAAACGCCGTGCCCTGTTGGATTTCTATGCGCTTGGGTGTAAATCAACAGCAGGTCATGGTATTCCCCGGGGTGTACTTTAATTTATACGAGCAAATAAATATACACCAACAATTAAAAAAAACAATAAAAACCAATCTCGCAAAACAGTAAAATCAAACACTAAAAGAATTAACAGTAGTATAAAAGTGCGTCAACGTAAACAATCAAATAACTTCAACATTTAAGAGTTGAATACCAAGCTGAAATACCACTGTAAAACACCGAAATACACATGACAAGATATTGCGTAGTTTGTAAAATTCGCTTGCGTTGTATCACTTCTAAAAGGTACTGCGCATGTGAACCTGCTTCTCTACCGTTATCAATGGACCTACTTACTGATACAGTACAAATGTTATTTGTATACAATAATTTTTTACGGCAACCGTTGATCGTAAAACAAATTGGTAGCAGTTTTTTTGTATCTTGTTACTTCTGTAGGTTAGGTATAGGATACGGTGGCTTAAAATAAATTTAAGTTAAAAAATACCTCTTACCACCTTGTTGAGTAAAGAACTCTGAATACGCATTTCGGCAACTAAGTTGCCATCCTCAGCAGAAAACCACAAAGGAAAAATATATTTTCTGCTGAGGATGGCAACTTAGTTGCCGAAATGCGTATTCAGAGTTTTTTTCTCAACAAGGTGGTAAGGGGTATTTGTTAACTTAAATCTTGTTACTTCGTCTGTTGCACAAATGTCAGTTAAAAATTCACATGATCATTTAAAATACAGATCTCCAAAACATGGAACTTTGTATTCAGACTTTTTGTTCCTTTTAAATAATTCTAACTATAATTCCATATAATGTTACAAATATAGCAGTCATTCTACTTACATAGAGTATATCTGTAAGTAGGTTATACATAACATGCGAAAGGGTCAAGTACGCTATCATTTATTTCTAATAGCACCGCTAAAATTGACTTCCTAACCATAAAATTTAACGTCTAAAATTACACAGCCCAAAGTCAACATTCAGTTATTTTTAATCATCATTGTTGAGATTTACAAACTCCATCGTACCTTCGGACAAAATACCGTTCCTTTACTGGCAAACATAACCTACTTTCTTAAAATATCTCGCGTCGCCTCTACAACGTAACGATTTACACATATACACACAGCATACTTATATGCGGACATTGTATAAAATGTATTTTCTGGCGCACACGAACTTCCTACACTTACCTAACGCGCGGCTAGCCTTAATTACGCACCCTATTCCATTAAAAGACTTGTTACAGCGGCTCGCGCTCCGAAACAAATCCTTCCATTAGTGCTGGAAGTAAGTACAACACACTCAGAAATCGTACTAGAAACCCGAATTCGTTGATGGATCTCACGACAATCCGTCTTCCTTCTCGCAGACTCTTTTAACTAATCGTTTGTTTCTGGTGCGATTCTTCCGGTCGCGATTAATCTAGCCGGAGGACGTAGCGAAAGAAGAAACAAGAAAGTAAGCAAAACAGTGGAGGATACGGTTATACCGCTCCTACCTAGGAGACGACCTTCTCTAGTAAATATGCGGTATTATACACATTCACAAATACATAGAAGCAGTGCTGTAGTATGGTTGTTCCACGCGTTAACTCTTCTAAATAGAATGTTATTAGCGTCGCCCTATCAGGGAAGCCTGATTGTGGTCGCGCCAGGAAACCTTTCAAAAGAGACACGGTCAGATAGTGGAATTCACGCTTGCATTAACAATTCTATCCTTCTTTTTAAGATGATTCAATTACTTCTAGGTATAAAGTAAAACAAAAGCTAATAACAAAAACTGGTTAGCACTACGAATGGCAATGAAGCATTAAACTATTCCAACTCTAAGGCAACTAAGAAAACATTAAATAGAACAGAAACGGTTTTTCTTTACTCACCCATCACCATCCAAGGTGATGGCAGTGTCAGCCAACACTCGCAGGACTAAACCTACTGTGGTCTTCTCATTGCAGTCTATGCCCAGGAGGCAGGATTCTTCCGCGCGTGTTCCCATCCTGGACACAACCACCAAATACCTGGTGCGAGATGGATGGACGCTTTCCAATTTTACCGCCTGCAAAACAAATAATTTCAATGATGAAATACAGTAACGTTTAACTGTAGGTAAAAACTTATTCTAATATTTTTGACACCTTTACTAAAGATTATCGAGTATGACTAGTAAAATTCAGTTAATGTATTTTTTAAACTAAAGTAATACTTTTGCTGTTAAGTTCATAAGTAGGAAACCATTTCAGCACTGTGGTGGTTGTTTTTGATCAAGATAACTAAACGTTCGTCAAAAGCCTTTATTGTATCTCAGTAAAAAGTGCAGCAAAAGCTATGAGTTGAAGCATAATGGATTTGATAGGCCAGAAATAAGTCGAATTGTGAAACGCCAACAACAGTTACGGCCAGGTACAAAATACACTTAGTACACACGTCACCTTGTTATTGTTTTGACATTAGGCATTTTTATCCCAGTCTTTTCTTGATTTTGGGGATAATGGCTAGTCTTATCCGATTTACAGTCTATATTTGGTCCAGTAAACGGACGCACTTTTTTATGTTCCGGTGAAAACGACGGCCGATCTCTGGTGGGCTCCTTTCCAGACCAGCATGAACTTTGCGCTACATCTGCCTTGATATCGTACGCGGGTTGATTGTCATCACATGCTCGTTTGTATAGCCAGGCAATAACGACGCACATATCCATCAGGTGGCAAAAATACGTAAATAATATTTTTTGATCAAATTTTAGTTCTATATGGCATCTCTACATGAAGTAATCAAGTAAGTAAGTAGTTCTATATAATGCCAAAAGTGAGTCAATCAAGTGAACTTATTATATAGGATAATTACAAATGTACCTAGTAAACTATTGTCTTGCAATTCTAAGCCGAATGCCTTGGAATATGAAACTTGTTCAACAAATGCCTCTCGGCCTCTTTCTTTTTCAATATTTTGTCTGAGGGCAAGCGATTGTCAAGAACTCGATTTGTTGAGTAAGCTGTATAATCCTTTTTCAGTTAGTGCAAGACTACAAAACCAATTGTCATAAAATAGAAGGTTTTCTGGTACACGTTGGGCAAGTCGTAGAACAACATTTCTGCAGATTCCTACATCTGGCAAGTTGTTCGGATGGTTTATGACTCGTAGTAGACTTTGAAATCGTATCCAATTCCACTTGCCTCAGCTTAGCAGAATAGTTTGTATAGTTTATTTCACGTCGCTTCTTCCTTTATATGGCACAATTTCTTCGTCCACTGACAAGTTCTACTCAAGGAGTATTTTTTCCACATTTTCTCTAATTGGTGTGATAAGGCTTCTAATTTTGAATAAACGATGTGGTAGATCTATGGGTAGCGCATAGATTCAATGTGGATGTTCGTTTATTACCTACCATCTGCGAATAGACAATATATCAGCAATGAGAACTATTTCTGTATTTTTGCACCAATACCCTCTTGTACCAGTTATCGATATCAACGACATATATAGCCAAATGCCTACAAATTTTTATATCCTTTTAGATTTGACCGAAAAATTTACGGTAATATCATTTTGATTTGCATACAAATTCCTCTGCAATATATTGTAGAATAACCCCATCTACTAATTTCCGCAAATAATGTATCGATGTTTCAAGGGAAACTTCCGGAATCATTTCAGCACACCATTCAGGCACTTAACGGGGTTCTTTCATAGTCTTTCCATTGCAAATACACTTTCTTTTTTTCTGATTTCAGCTGACGTTCGAGTATTTTACGTGGAAACAGCAGGTGCGACACGATATAATTCTGAAGGAAGATGGTTATCCTCGCTAAAGTTTTCGTTCCCAACAGAAAAGTCAATTTCTTGAGGTTGTTCGTCTTCACGAAAATCTTCATCGATACCTTAGCAATCGACTTCTTGATCACTAATATCTGGAGATAAATAGCGTAAATCGACGTAAATCATCAACGATGCTGCATTCATCATTACTCACAACTCCATCCTCACTCACAACTTCCAGTATCAACATTTTTATGGGCTTCCGTAAAAACAACGAATCTAGTTGCTTTCGCATATAAAATGAAGCACACAATGCGTGTTTGCGGTATAGGCTCCGTAAAATGCAATGGGGTCAAAATTAAAATAATTTATATTTATACGCGATACCATAAATCCCATAAACTGGAATTAAAACAGAGGTACGGTGGAAATTTTTAAGAATAAATACAATACCATCATTTGGCTATAAGGCTATATTCCTTAAAAATTACGTACGCTTGAATATGTACACTCATGCAGAATTAGCTGATATCCATTTCATATATAGAAGAGCAAACGGAAACTCATGTGAAGGTCAATGACTCTACAGGGCACCATTTCCTAATCGCCCCTATCCCGCAAGGTACATTTACAAAAATTCATCGTGGGGCAAGAGACTCTAGTTGCTGATCACCTAAAAAGTTGCGACTACAGGACACTCCAATAAGAAGAGTTGATTTGGAGGAATGATTTTCTAAATATGGTCAATGCTGAAGCTGATGACAAGAAAAATAGCAGCACAAGTAAATATACCCCATACAACTGTTTGGAAAATGATTCATGAACAACAACTTGAACCTTACCGTGTATATTGCAACGAGTACATACGCTAAGTGAATTACAATTTTTGTCGCTGGTTTTCACAACAATGCATTGTCCCAAATTTACATAAAGTAGTGCTGTTTAAAGAGGCAAAATTAATCCGGGATTCCATAATTCATTTCCACAACATTCATCAACGGTCAAAAAACAATCCACACGTAATTAAACCAAGGTGACAATACCAACAGTTTTCTCTAAATGTTAGATCGGGTATAATAGGAGATTATCTGATTATTCCGTGTTTCCGCCTAAAATTTTTAATATAATCAATTCGCGTTTTTGGAAGATGACTCCCATATAACTGGAAGAAGTACCATATGAAGTTCGTGTTACGATTTATATGCGATGGTGCACTTGCACACTTCGGTTTAGCCGGTCGTACCGTAACCGTTGGATAGAGCGTGTAATCCTTGGGATTATTCTCGTTCTAAATCATTGATCTACCTTGACCCGATTCCTACGTGAAATGAGGGAACGTATTCAATGATTTCACAAAATAAGGGACCCACAGGGAATCCTGGAACGTCTAAAACAGTCAGTGATTGTGAGTAGGCGCTGTGATGATTGCATTTGAACAATTGCTATAGTTTAAGTTTATCTTAAGAGGCTTATAACCTCTTAAAAAAGCATTTTGGGGCACACCGGTACATAGAGTTTTTTTGTATGTACAATGTATGAACAATTATACGCAATAAATCAATTAAATAGATGGTATATGAATATTAAACATAGGACAACATTTTTTATAAAAATTAAAATGTTAGCCAGAAACATTTAAACATACATCCATAAGATGTTTCATGTTTTCGAAAATTATTGAAGCGAATTAATGAAGCATATCTTCATTAATTCGCTGACGTTGTCTGGAAATGTTTTGTAAACAGTATAGGTATGTCGCGCACCGGATTTTTTAAAATTGAATTTGTTAAATATGAAAATACAAAATAGTTTAAAGGAGCCAAATCACACAATCTTTGAGAAAATAGGTCATTATTAATTAGCCAATCATTGAAGAAATCTCGCAGATATTCCAAAGCAGCTTGTGTAACATGTGGTCTTTTTTAACTCTGTTAATTTGTGTCAGTTATCATTGTATACAATCTTTTGTATCCTCTGAAGTAGACTTTTCTGTAGCTACACGTCAAGTTTGAGTGGTGATGTATTACAGTAGATAATAAACATTAAAGTTCACTTAAACTGCACTTGCCAAGATAAATTATCCAGATACGAACATGCATCCAAACACCAAAATATTTCTTTAATTCTATCTATGCAAGTTGCTCTACCTTGCAAGGTACAGAAACCAGTGAAGGCACAAACAGATTAGAGTAAGATTCCTTCACGTAGCAGCTGTATATTTATGTATGTAAGCAGGTATGAATGCATGTGCACCTCTTGTTCACATATTTCTAATCATTTATATGCAGCGGACACTTTCACTATCTTTTCAACGCCGACTCTGTCAGAGTCTGTTGTGGCGCGATACTAGCGCGGAATTTTTTCTTTGTGTGGCTAGTTGTCGGAGTCACGCGCGTCCGCGCAAGTGAAAAGATAAAACACGGGAAGCACGGATTTCGTATGCGTATGAATTTGTATGGGTAGATAACTTTTTTATGGTCCCATGACATTAAAACACACACCTTTGTTATGAGATCCATCCCTAAGGCCTAGGTGATGCACTATGTGGAAAATTGTAATTGATAAGTACCCGTGCTTTCAATAAGATGGCGCCACAGACGCCAAATGTATAAATCGTCGTTTAGTGTTATTTCTCAAGAACTGCCAAAATTTTTGATAAATTCACTGTGTATTTTTGTTTTAGTAGCCGTTGAAAGTGAGCAGGTTTGACTTTTAGTAACTAGAGAAAGTACCGGTCACTAGATTCTTGTTCTTGGATGGGAAGACGTACATGGAAATCAAAGAAAAGTTGGAAGCCATTTACGGGAACCTTTCACCTTCAATGACAACCATCAGATACAGGAATTCAAGCGTGGTCGTACATTCGTCCTAGATTGACTGCCCAATTGAGGTGACCACGGATGAAATGGTCAATAAAATATATGATTTCGTATTGGCAGACCGACAAGTGAAGATCAGAGAGATTCTGGGCAGTTCATTTGAACACGTGCATCTACATTAATTACTGGGCAGATTCGACAACGCATTGAAAAGAAAATGGCCGCACTAAGTTGAAAATAAGTGGAATTTTTTTTCGTTTTGACAAATTTTTATGATGAAAATTACTCACTGAAGGGTGAAACTAATGGAACGGGAAACGTGGCAGAAAATTGTGGAGGAGGCCAAAACACACAACAGCTTATAGAGGAATTGCATTCATGGCATAATGGATTGATCCGCCATGAGAAATGGATTTTTAAACTCCTAACTGGAGGGACTTTATTCTTTTAAGAATGTATAGTCATATTATTATTATTTATGTCCTTTGGAATAACTTTTTGCTGTTTCATTGTTTGTCTTTACAGTTCCAAAATTATTGTGATAATAATAATAATAATAATAGTAATGCTGGCTACGTTTGTGAAATTATGTGTAATGACCTTCAATTTATTTTCGTAGAATTGGCGTCACTTGGAGATCTTCATATATAGAATATCCAAATTTCCATTGAAAAGTATTCATTCAAATAAATACAATCCGCACATCCATGCGATCCACTCGGGCACTGATACTGAGTGGACTGCGCAACGCACAGGGGGTCTGCCTGCTACTTCGTAATATTTTTATGATTTTGCTTTATCGATTACAATTTCTTTACAATTAAAAAATGTAATTTAATATTTATTTATACAAGACCATCAAATTCGGTTACAGAAAAGATAACCCAGACGGGAAAACACATAATGGCTTTGATAAAAATAGTTGTTTAATACCAGAAATAGAAATAAAACTTTAATGTCGTCAAGGTTTATTAATACTATAATAAATACATAAATAAGCAGTCCATAATATTTTCTTGGAATAATACCGCACTGTCATTAGTTGAATAATAAAATGAAATAAATATTAAAGCAAAAGCTCCACGAAAGTCATTAAAACTGACAATTCCACAATTATTAACGTCGGCATCTCTTTTAAGGCGCAACACAATAAAAATCCGGATATATTAGGACGGTAACGTCACATTGTCTGCTTCCGAACAAAGCGTATTTTCGGACGGGAACGCGGCGATTCCCAGAATCGCTCGACTTTCCCGAAAAAAGGCAAAAAGAAAAACTTCAAGCCGTTTTATTTTTAAACCTGGCTCGTTTATTTAAGTCTTGCTGGCGCGGTTCCAGATTACACTCGCGCTTAGTTTATGTTTTGTGTATATCTGCGTCTCTATGTATGTATGGAAACAGTTGGGCTTTTTATTTCGGGACATTTGGGAATTATTTGCGTCGCCTTTCCCGCTCAAAAAGACAGTCGCGCTTCGACCACGTGCTAATCTCTATCGCCCCAGTTGAGCCCCATATAAGGTATTGACGATAAGGTGACCTTTTGTGCACCCGAAAGTTTAACATTTCATCGTGATTACTTTCAGCGACTTTCCCACAGGCAATTATTTTCAGGACGAGTCTTTGGGCGACGTTAATCGAAGTGGTTCTCTCTGTGTGCTATTTGCGTCCGTACCGAGCAGCCTACAGCTTCAATTTCCGTTTGTCTTTTCCCTGCATAATAGTAGGGTACTTGAGAGATTAGGAACAATAAACGCGCGTGACGTCTGCGGTCTTTGATTGATTATTTCTGGTCGGATTGAAAGGATTCGCAGTCAACTGCTATTGAAGAAACGCTGGCCGGATTTAGATCCCCACAAATGGCCACTTGAAAGCGCCAGACGTATAAGACTGATTATATGGATCGATTGAAACGAAGATGAAACTATTTTACCTTCGGTTTTACAAAGAAAAAATTTTTTTTTGCCCACAAACAAATTTGAATACAATAAAAATAACTGCAAGTTATAGTACAAAATTCTAATATTTAATTTCTATTATAAGTATTTTCTATTTTGTCTTGATATCATTAAGAAGTAATAGAGGTTAAGGCCAAGATTTAGGTCACACAACACTACACAACAGAAGGGATTTGAACTAGTTTTACACATCACATCGCGAATCTACCAGACGAAGAACGATGCGCCAGTGGAATTGATCGACCCCAAGGTGCTACCACAGAATCATGAGGGGGCTCAAGAAGGCCGTATCTGCAGTACAGTGGATAAACCGTTCGACAATGCAATTACACCGCAGTATAGGACAGTAATAATGGATTGCCGTGGTGATGATGACAGGGATATTGGATGATTGCGAGAGTAACGGAGAAAAAAAAATAAACAAATTGAAAATTCTAAAAGTCAGAAAAAGAAAAGTTCGTGGGCAGAATTACAGAAAAAGAGTGCTAAGAAGGAGTAATTAGGAAAGTGAGGTGAAGGAAGCTTTGGAAGGAGGAAAAGCAGTGACGAGGGTGTAGAGGAGAGAGAAGTGGGTGGAACACATATATTCATACATAAACAAGTTATATTTTATAACGCATTTGATATTAATTCATTCGCTAAATTATATGTGCGTATAATTGGTAAAGTAACATTTCGAAATTATGTTTTCAAACACATTTTTAGGTATTTCGGTAATTAGATAAATTACAATTTTTGATTATGTCATTAAAATATTAATTAGCAAATGTCAGTTAATTGACATTCAGAATCTGCCCGGTTTGTATCGATTTGACATGAACAACAGAACCTAAGGTTATAAATCTTATTATTTATTTAAAATTCATTTGAAATTATTTTATTGGTATTTTGAAACATTGCAATATATATCTACTAGCTTTTCTAAAAATAGTCTTTTAATTATTTAATCTTATACCCTCGTTTGAGTGAGCTAGGTTGTATTACACGCAATAATAAAACTTCAAGAATTTCCTTAAATATCTAAAAGAAGTGGATACGTAATGAAATGATTTAAATAAATTAAAATATTGTTTATGCCTAATAAGATCCATGATTTTTTGCCATGGCGACCATTGAAATGTGAGACGATGTTGTCTCGGTGGAACAATGCTTTCTTTCTCTTCAAAAGCGACCGCTTTTCCGCAATTTCTGCATACAGCTTGTCAAGTAATGATGCACCACTCGCCATCAATTTTCCGACCGTTGAAACAGTCTTTGCCTTTTTCGGTGCCGACTCACACTCCGCAGTCCACTGTTTCGACTGTGTCTTTGTTGTGTCAGGAGTACAGTGGTGTAACCAAGTTGCACCTACAGTTATCAGTCGACGCCAAAACTCCGACATAATTCGCTTAAACTGCTTCAACAGGCTTGGCAAATGTTCATTCGAATGCACTTTTGGTCATAAGTGACCACACGTCGCGTTAGCTTTTTCATCCCCGAATCTTTACCCAAGGTATGGTATTTATCCAACCTTAATTGGACGGTTGTCTGCTAGTACCATTTGGCGAACTTTTCTATCTAATACTTTCGGCAGTGGTTCCAATTTTTGGCCCTCTCGATCGTTAATCGTGAACCAAGCGGATACGACAACGTTTAAATTCAGCTGCACAAAATTTCACTGGGGAAAATGAAGTGCAGAGTTCCCATGAACAGCGTCCATCTCGGCTTTAATTTGCGTAGGCGTATCTTCTCCGTTTCTCCAGGAGCACTAAAATCAACTGACATAAACGACTGTTAAACAACAACTAACCGTCCAAAATTGAAGAAATTTTGCAAAAGTATATTTCAGTGCATGCGCAACTGCATTACCAGAATATTTTTGGCGAGTAACGCCAACTTCTCAGACTCCTCTCGAATAGCATTACTTTGCATGGCTAACAAGTTCATTTTCTTGGCTTAAAGATTCTTGCTAACAAAAAAAATGGGGCTTACTGTGGAAAATGTTGAAAAATATTTGATAATTGAACTAAATTATATTATTATTTTATACGCGGATTAATAGATTATTTTTGCATTACTTGTTTTATTTAATTATTACATTTATGTACGTGCAACATACTCGGTTTATTTGTATTGAACGCAAGTTATTATCCCCAATCTACGCCAATAAATTCATGTAGCAATAAAGTTTACTGTAATAAAAAAAATTGCTTAGTGGATACGTTCGATGTTTTGCACGGACTATCCTAAAATACATGGACACAACAAGAGGTACACTGACTGCAGTGAGTTCTTTGACATTCGGGTAATGTAAATTTACAACATGAGGATCCTATTTTAATGCATATATTTTGTGGTAAGTCCGTTCTCTGATCATACGTAGTGTTAAGTAATTTATATAGGGGATGTATTTAGGGAACTGAATACAAAAAATCCCAAAATGGGTAGTAAGATGACTACTAGAAACACAATGTAAAACGATTAAAAATAACTGCTAACGAAATTGCTGGCAATAAAAAATTTGATTGATCTTTCATTAGATTATAACGCAATGTTATTTTCCCCAATATCGGATAAATTCCACATGACTGCTGACATCACATTTTATCTCAGCATCTTCTATCAGAGTTAATAACTAACGGTTGACCTTTTACCTAAATGTCAGAGGCACAGATTTGATTCGAATATCATCCATTGTTATCTGAATTTTATTTGAATCATGTAATGGGGCGCTTCTTTTTATTACAAACCACTTTCTGAAAGAGCTTTTAACCTAAAAGAGCATACCTTTTCGAGTGCTCCAACTTGGTTTTTGCACTTCAAAAATGATATAACAACGGTTACAACTAGACCCTAATCTTTACGCATTAATTAACAGATTAATAAAATACCGTATTTCCGTGTTCATTTCTCGCCCTCGGCGTATGCTAAACACGAATTGAAAGCACATTAAATAACCCATGTAGGTTTGCCCTAGATCATATATGTATATAGCAAAATCCGATCCTTATCGCTCTCCCAACGGTGTATTAAATACTTAAAGTGCAACGACATGCATATGAACTTAACATACTTCTCTGGATGGATGTGTTCATGTATGCAGACTGAGATTTTTACTTGAAAAGTAGGCCACCGCTTTGAGTAGTCTAAATATACGGGACGATATGATGAAATTCTGTGTTGCGTACGTCAATGCAATATCGAATTAACAATAAGTATTAAATGTATATCGTGTGCAACATTTGAAGTAGTTGGAAGAACGAAAACTGGTACAAATAATTCATTTAGAGTTTTTTCTTTTTACTTTACTTTAATCGTCCATGGCGAAAGAATAATTTACTTAATTTGAAATAAAATAAAAATATAACAGGCCTATTTAGGAAAAAAAGCCTCAGCAATAAGGAAGAGAAGTGATTTCAATTTATAGATACTGAATGTTGTTATTTTTGCAATAATAGAAACTAACTTTTCTTCACTTGGAGATCTGAACACAATAGTGGCCAAAATTGCTAAATGAGGTGAGTTTAGCACGTGGTTAGAATACTCTTCCCTTCTTATATTTTTTTATTAAAAATGAACATATAAAATCTGTAGAAAAAGACTAATCTTGTAATTAATATGTCAAACAAATCATTAAATGGCCATTAAGTGCCATGGAAAATCTACTTCCCGATATTATAAAAGATTAATGGATCCAATGATGATTCAGACTTCGTTTTAAACAGGAAGCACACGAAGATAGAAAATCAAGTTGTGAGTAGATACATACCTAACGCTATATTGCCGGATCAATAAGACCTTGCCTTTTACAGTCTACAATGCAAGCATAAATTTTGTACTGTCGTATGTTTACAGCAATACAGAATAATATACCTTATTATTTAAATGTGTATATAAGATGTTTCGATAGCGTTGGATATAAACTATTTTGCACTTCTTAAGACCGGCATTGGCATATCTTTTAGGTAGATAACTGATGAAAATCAAATGCCAAACAAACTAAAACAATAATTCTCATCAAACACAAGATTACGTCCCATATCACGTTACCTAAGCGCAAGTTTCAAAAGTAAAAAAAAACTTGAAAGGTATAACTAAAGAGGAAACTTAATACAAGGAATGTGTAGTATTAAAAGAAAGGGATTCTTGATTGTAAATAAAAGACAAGTTCTGGAAATAGTAAGAAAGTATTCATATACAAGTAAAAATAACATTCTCAAAATACCAAGAATCAAGACTAAATTCCATGCAATAAGACAAAAAATTTAATAATGTGTTCAAACCAACTTCCATCTGCAAACAGACAGTAGCCTAATCTATTCTACAAACTGTGCCCAACATTGAATAAATATTTTGTTACAAACATGAACTTGGTCGCGAATTTTTCGTGGCAGTACATCTAAAGTATTTGCTCTTTCAGCAGGTATAATAAATATCTTAGTTTTTAAATAACCTCAGAAGAAATATCATTTGGAGACGAATCCGGAAACTTTACTACGACTATGACCATGGCTACTTATTTAACGTGTCTGAATGTATTAAATAAATATTGGCGCACTAATAAAGTATTATGTGCGGCACAGCCATCCTGTTAGTTTGGTACCAAATATGCAACCGAAGGGTTGTGTTTACCATATAAAAAGAACGTTGATTCATCCGTAAACAAAATGTTTATTGTCGTTGCGCAAATTCGTTAATGGTAGGTACACAAATAATACTGCATTGGAATTTGGAAATATTTCTCTCATTTTGTTGAGCTTCTATAAACGATATTTGCACTTTTAAATTTTAAGAACTTGTCTGGGTGATATTTGACACTGTTAGGGAATAGAATAGAGTGACATATTGGTATTTCTCTTAATTCTTATTCTTCGTTATTGACCATTTGTGTTCTTTTCTTATGGTTACGTGGGAATAGATGATGGTGTGCTTAAAAATTTATTTTAATGGGAGTTATAGTATATTAATAATTATTATTATTTAGGCCAATACACAAGAAAGTGTTTACACACGTTAAAAACAACACAAGGAAGAAATAAACCAATATTAGATAATTAATTAAACACATTATTAATAAATGCACTTAACATTCAGTAATTAAATCGTTAAAATTATTACTAAGAAATTCTGAGACACAGTAGAAGCATTTTTTTATTAAATAAATTTTCACTATCTTATTTTAATAAATTCAGGAAGAAACATTTTTTACAATTTTTGGTAAGGCGTTGAAACACTTTGCCGCATAATAATGTGTACTATTTCTGCTTCTGGTTAGTCTTAAATAATCTAATCTTATGTTATCATTGAGTCTCGTCGGATAGGTGTGAAAGTCACTATTAGTGCTGTAGTTATTAATATTTTCTTTAATCAAGAGGATACATTCCAAAATATATGCGCAAGGTGTTGTTAGTACTTGCAAGGGTTTAAAGGCTGCTTTGCAGTCATCTCTATATCCCAGGCCAGCAATTAGCCTAATACACCTACGCTGGATCGTAAAGACATCCATTAAATGAACCGAATGACGCCAAACCAATATTGCGTAAGTGATAGTTGAATGGAACTGTGCAAAGTAGACCATCCTTAAATACCTTAGAGATAGCTTGAAACACAAAGACCTTATCAGAAAAAGCTTTCTCATAAGTTTCGTGCATAGGTCACCAACATGAGAACGCCAGGTCAGTCCGTGGTCCAGCAGAACACCCAGCAACCCCACCGAAGCGGCAACACCACCGCCGACAGGCCGCAATGCCAGCAGCCGACTCTGCATTTTCAATGTATTAATATATAATTTATTAGCTAAAACCAACTATTGATAGCATGATTCGGGTTGCTGGTGCTAGCACCGTGACCCGGCAACGAAGAGTCGGAATTAATGGCTGTAGTATCGTCGGGAAACACTATAAGGCTAATGCTCAATAACATTAATATAAATTAAAAATAAGCCCGGATCCAGAACAGACCCTCGTGGCTTCATGTTCTTAGTCTCACAAATTCTATCATTGTATGTGACAAACTGAACTCTATCAGTAAGAAAAGATTCAAGTAATTGTACAGTAACATTTGAGACAATGTTGCTCACATTTTGTAAAGCTAGTGTAGTAGACATCTTATTTCGAAAACTAAATTGGCAGTGGCTATATAATAATTTTTTTCCAAATAATTAGTGATCTGGTCTTTTAAGATCTTTTCAAATATTTTAGAAAATATAAGGGAAATGGAGATCGGTCCATAGTTATTAACATCATCAATTGAACTTTTTTGAATATTGGAAATTAAAAGTCCTGAGATAAACACCCTTACTAATGCACTCATTAATCAAGTTGGTAAATGGATAAATTATGATTTTAGTTAAAGTTTTAGTTATTTTGGAATTAATCCCATAAACATTCTTGCTGGAAGAGTTTTTTGAATTGAAAAAAATAGATAACTTCAGTAAAGCTAACTTGTTGGAAGCTGAAAGAATTTTTTAGACAAGAAACTGGAGGCGTCAGTGTTTGCGGGTGGAAGATCGTTTAAGATTTTGTCCGCAATATTTACAAAAAAATTTGTGTATGTAGTCAGCATTTAAAATATTTGATGTTGGTTTTGGAACAATTTATTATTTTCCATATGGCTCGTGGGTCATTTCGCTGTTCGAATATATACTTATCATAAGCAAATATTTTGGAATTCCTTAACGCAGCTCGATATTGTTTCTTTGGGTTAGTTATATAGCTATTAGGGATTAAGGAAGGGTTTTTTACGTTAAGTTGTCTAGATTTTCCCGCATATTGCGTAAATTATCATTAACCCAAGTAATTTTAAAGTTTGTATTGTTAACGTATTTGATCTTAGAAGGAAAACAAAGTTTCATGGCATCAGTTATTGTATTCAAGAACATATCAGCTTTTACATCTATTGAATAAGAATCTTTAATAAAGGACCAATCGACCGATGCCAAAACATTGTAAAGACAAAGAAACCTGTCTGGGTTATTGGTGTAAAGTTAACAAGGTTACTAATGTTGTCTAATTTATCTTCGGTCTTAATTGTTAAAATTAGACCAGTTATCAGAGGTAAGATGAACAATTTTATTGAGAATAGCACATTCGGTATTAAAATTAATAAAGCAATTTTCTAGACACGAACTACCACGTGTATTTTCAATATTAAGGTAGGAAAAGCCGTACGATGCAAACACATTACATTATAGTGAGATGGCATGTGCTGATCAGATTGCGGATTATGGAATAAATTTTGAATTTCTGACATAAAACCATTTGATAATTTGTACTTTCTCGGAATATCACTGGGTTCGCTCAAACTAAGGCTTGCATACAATTAACGTGACCGAGAGAATGACATAAGAACTAACACCTTAACGCAGCCTCTCGTTTACTACATGAAATGTGGATAAACTGAGGAAATTGCCGATTGATATCTTCGCGTGCCTTCCCACCCAATATCGGAACCGTGAAATATCTAATTGAACAAACTGATGCTATCCACTGCAAGTTATATAATTACCTTCAAATTTTAAACATTCAAATAAGAAATATGAGCTTGATTTCCAGTATACTGCATTGGACATGCGCGTAAGTTCCAATTATCTAACTCTTTCTTTGAAGAAAACCTAGGTGTGTACGTTTGAATAAATTGCATATCTAATGCTAAACAGTGCGGGAGTAGTAGTAGTAGTAGATCTAAGACTTTTCAATAATTGTCTTCTTATTTATAAACATACACGAGATACATAAATACACGCGAATGTTTTTCGAAATTAATTAAATAAGCTAGACATAACATATATCGTGTATTTCTATTTAAAACGTCATAAATAATTATTCTGTAAGGTCATCGACTAAAATATATTTCCACGCTTCCATCTACAAAAGGGCTTGCAAAAACGAACACGTAACTTTCACACTAGGCGGGCGTCATCCAGATGGCAGAAACCGTAAAGTAGAAAACCTTGTAGGAATAGGTTTCGTTAAAAATATTCCGCAACATCTCCAAACACTTCGTCCTCACATAAATACATACATATCTGTGTGGAAGAATAACAAGCCAGGCACACGCACAAACACACATACAAAGATAGATAGATACACTCACGCTATGTAAAACCACCGGTATAGGTCAGTCACATTCATAACTCGTGAGTCATTCGCGCCTTGTCGAGAAAAGTAAATGGAAATAGGCGCAACACAATTAAAACGGTCCTACTAACGCAAACGGGCATAGGTGTCGCTGGTGTACTGATATTTACTATAACTAATAATTAGTGGTCGGACATTCGACAATGATATCGAAGAGGGGGCAAGAGGTAGAAGACACACGATCGCGAAGAAAAACAAACACCGGAGTCAAAAATTAATTAACACAGAAATACAAGCGGGTCAATTTTTTTAAAATTATAACTCCTAGAGCTACAGCAATCTGTTTGGTTTGATTAAACCACAAATAAGTATATCTATCTATCAAATGACATGTGCAGGGAGATTCAGTAAAAATAATGTTTTAAATATGTTACAATAAGTAAATATGTGTTAGCAACGTATATTGAAAGCTTTTTGCTAACTCTGGGACAGTAGGAAATTTAAAGCAAAACATAAGCAGAACGGATTAAATGTGTTGAAAAACATTGAATGAATGCACATGTCAGTTTCAGCATTTTATATTTGAGATACTTTAAGAAATATATGCTTGTATACATACATACAATTATATTATGGTAGTAGGTACAACCATTACATTTACCAGTGCATAGATATTTGTATTAACCGATTCGGTACGCCTATAGTAATAATAATAATAATTCATACCTCTCCCCAACAGCCCGAGTCAACTACAGGGAGTCGAAGGCGGCCATGAGCTATCATTATTACGCCTATCATAGTATAACGAGAGTCCGATCTTTATGAATAACTTTCTACGTTAATGTTAGTGTTACGGTCTATAGATCGTCTCAACCTCCATATGCAGTATGGAATATAAGAGCAACTTTTATCTCTTACTACCCTTAGTTGCTGTCATTAGCGCTATCTTCACTTCCGATTACTATGTTGAAACTTATTTACATATGTCGGCGTCGGCAAAGTATCTATCTATCTGTCTATTAGCGTCACCTACTAGCAATCGTTATAGTCATAGTTTTAATTTTTTTAAAGTTAAATTCCACCTTAATTTGTTTATATATAGTTGTACAAATCGTTTTTTTTTCAGAACGCTTTCATACCTATATTTAATTACAGCTTTCATCGCATTAATGGAGCTTACTTACGAGAGATCAAGAAATTTAGAGAAGAAGGTGCAATTTAGTTCTTGCTGTTTGACATTTCTGTAACTTTAATTATTTCAGGTCGAACTATAATATATACTGATGAATCA
>JARFOC010000464.1:520199-550438 GCA_031763485.1 Osmoderma eremita
CATATGCATGTACTTGTCACGCACACAAGTTCATTTCCCGTTCTGCCCCGAGCCTCATTTTGCCCCACCTTCCCCTAGACTTAGATTATAAGCCGGAAGGTAGTGTTATTCAAGTGGTGTTCTGTGTGGTGCAAATCTCCCAGAGGGCGACGTCTAACATTTTCTTCCTTCGTACATTCTGCTGAGGATTGTAACTTAGTTGCCGAAATACGTATCCGGAGTTCTTCACTCATCGAGGTGGTAAGGGTTGTTTTATTTTTACTATTTTAAGCCACCGTATCCTATTATTTGTATTTTATAGCAGAATATTCTGCTTATTACAAGATAATATTAAATTATGCAAAGAAAGTAAAACAATACTGATTAAAAAAATACAAACGTTATGCAATATACGAAATATAACATAACCTACACTACAAATTAAAGATCATACAAAGTATAAGTAAATAATAATAAAAAATTATGGTAAAATAAAAAAACAAAATTAAGTTACTTGATTAAAATAGCTGAATTTTTTTTTAATAGAAAAGTATGATATTAAAATATCTATTTTTTACAGGATAGGTTTACCCGGGAGCATAATTATAGGACTAGTGATGCTAAATAATGATGAGTTTTTGCTGATGGAACATAAAATAACTGCATTAGGATGATATTTGGTGGTGGAATATAGAAGTCTTTAAGTAATTTACTATCTGTCCCACTACACATTTTCGGGCATCAACTTATAAACGAAGATTGTTTGGAATCAATTTTTTAGATTTGCTTGAAATGATAGAGTATTATTATCTCGGTATGTCCTCCATTTTATTCAATGACTGCTTATAGACTCTATGACAGAGTATTTTCAACTGGGCACATCTTAAACCTTTAATCGTTTCTTAATGAACATTTAAAATCCGCATTTCGACACAGTGTTGCAGGTAGGTATGGGAGCATACTTACCCCCACTTTAATCTTTTATCCCTTAATGGTGTAATATGTGTGCATTAAATAACTTGAGCATTTTTATGGCAAATGTAGTATGTTGTTGAAAACATTGATTTTTTTATGTTAAATGTGGCACTTGATGAAAACATAATAAACATGTGCATAAATTCGACCTACTGTGTTGTTCATTCATTCATTAGCCAATCCTTGCAAATTACCTACTAGAAAACCTGTGTGCCCAGTCGGGATATTTTGAAGTAGTATACCTGAATCATGTACCGCCCTCCTTGACATTGAAACCACAAGAATTCTATATCATTTCAGCCCAACCCTTTTTAAATTGGTCTTTTAATGATTCCTGGTTGCTTATATTGTATTTGCCTACTATTCTTTCAACCTCATCCCATCTATGCTCGATGAGACTTAAGATTGATGACTTGTGAAGCTAGCATTCGTTGGCAAGTCTGAAACATTCGGCAGGTTGTCAAAGACTATTAGCCAATATGTTATAATACCGTCGGTAATCCATTGTGCTTTGTATAAAAACTAAATTTCTCACCTGTTTTGAATCTCATTGAAGACATGTGGGATAATAATGAAAGAAAAATAAGAAAATACAATATCACTAACCAAGAATGTTTAAAAAACGCTTTTTTTATTTATATATCACCGAAAAGTTTATATTTTACACAAACATGTTAGGCATTTAGTGCACCCATATTGCATATTATGCAAGAGGTTTATTCAGCTACGACCTTCCTGTAAATACAACCACTCTATTATATTATGAATATGTTTGGGATAACAGGAATCATTAGAAAAGTCATTTTACTAAAACCATTTATTCTTGTTTCAACAAACTCAATTTTATGTATTTGAGATTTGGAATATAAATTTCTTTGTTTTATATATTTTTTATACTACATGTTTAATGTTACAGCAACCAAAGCTAATATAACATTAGCATTCAGGTATTCACGTGCAAAAAAAGCAAAGTTGTGTAAGTAAAGCGTGAATCATCCAACAGTATGCTCACTCAGTCAACTAAAGCTCAACACATATCAGGAATAAAGAAGGTCTCTGTCTCTTATACGTAAGCATTAGAAATAGAAATACCCAAAATTCAAATAGGCACAAAGAGATTTACTTAACATCACAGCCATTCATTAATACTTTTAATTGCAATCTTCTAATTTGCTATATGAATTAATTTGTGATTATTCTTTAACTTTTACCTAAAACCAACATGAAAAATTTTATACCTCAAATTAGGTAAAGTAAAATGAATGCATGAGAAATAATGCGGAAAAACAAGATCAATAAGTTAGCATAATTAAATAAAATTAAAAATCTCACACTCATTATCTGTAATGCTAGGTGTTTGAAACATTTGATTTCGTTGGTTACAAAAACGAACCTGTCAACATTGACAGCGAACTCCGGGTTGATATAGAGAGAATCCAATATGAATGATGTGCAGTAACTACTCTTATCCCTCGTGATTGCGGCACCTTTAACCGATTAACTGCCGTTTTCAGCGCAAAATCATATTATAAAACAAGAAAATCGCACGCCGACAACGCAGTCCGCGCTTTCGAGATGGACTGATCACAACTGCCAACAAACGTGCGCTCCTATTGAGACGATGACGGCATAACCGCTGGCGTAGGCGGTCAAATCGACTGACCACCGCACACCGTTTTTGTTCGGAAAAAAGCGTGTATACACACAAACTAACACACACAAAAACCGAAACAGTAGAGTAGTAAGGATTGCGAGGTCACGTGTTTTCATCGAGATAGGAAATTTGTGAGCGAATGCATGCCATATCTCCCAGCGTATTGTACAGATATATACGTAGTCACGGACAAGGTTAACGTCTAATGAGAAGAAAATGATTGAAATATTTCTTTGTTCGCGCCGGTTCAGGTCGAGATAATCTGATTGTAACGCCAACTAACAGATGCAGGCGTGTAATATTGACGTTGTAAATACCGATGCTTGCATGTTTGATTGATTGCATCAATGAGTCATGTAATAGCGTATAATTTTCGAATGTAACGTTAGATGAACCTTCACATTTACGATCTAGGTATTTAGGAAGTAATTATATCTATTATTTTCACAAATATAATGCAATAGTATGGAAACACAAATGAACGGTTGGACATTTTCGCCAATCTCCTTCCGGATCAAATCGCTCCCAACTATCTGATGAAATTACCCCACGCATAATGGGCCGTATTTATCTTCCTAGTGTTCCTTATATCCTCTTGTACTTGTATTTTGAGGATTAGGAATTCGGAGTTCAGTTGGTTATCTCTTGTTCAATGATAATCTTCCCAGCTAACTTTGCAAAAATATCCCATACCTCTTACCCTCTTTCATTAGCTGCGTTCGAAATACACAAACCGCTGCATCAACGTTCACACCGCGTTTACTCAACATGTTCAATGTTTCTGAGGGCTCATTTGAGGATTTGTTGTGATTTTGGTGACAGCTGGGAACTTAAGTATAATAATAAACACTGATAAACACTTTGAGGTTATGGGTGGTTATGGCATTACTGTGTGTTTTACCTATTTTTTCACTTAAATTTGCTATGGAATTTTTTTTTATGGAAGACGATTATACTTTAGAAAATCGTAACAACACCGTATTGAAACATATCCTCTATGATTTAGTTAAACCGATTTTTGATCCGGGCATTCAAATGTATCCTCGTAATATTCCCTCAAAGAATTACTTCGAAGTGACTGTTCCCAGATATTCAAACGATCAATTTTATGAACACTTTACGATGTTTTATTCGTTTCTGTTACGTTATATAACGTTCCTTCATATTTACACGGACTTCGAAATAAACCATTATTTAAAAACTCAATAGATGTAGGTTATGTTTTCTGCTGTATTTCACACGTAAATAAAGCAAGTTTCACATCCGTTGGAATGGCGTCCGCCCAGTAAACATTATTTGTACAACGCTAGCGTTGAGAGAAAAACACTCAACAGTTGGTTAAACGTTACGTCTTTTGAACGCAACCATCATCATTTCTAAGTAGGGGGATGCACTATTATGACAATTGCAATACGGTTGAGAACTCCGATAACGGTTGGAGAAAGTGCTGCTTAGTTAGATGTCACCACAAATCAGTAAGTAAACGTGCAAACACAGAGGCTGGAGTTTTATCAGTGGTTGCAAAGATGAACTGGTATTGTTGAATTTTCCGATTTTGATCGGCTCCAATTGCGTTTTCTTTTGACGTGCACCCATAGTAAAACGTGCACTGACATGTTTTAGGATCGATATCAGTTATTGTAATCGTACTTACAAGTAATAATAGCGTTATTCTATTTTATTATTGTTTTGTTTGCTATCGTTCGGCACTACACAACTTCATAGATTTTTATTATCCTTCCTGTTCAAATTTGTACAAACTCTTACCTATAACTTAACTAAGAATCATTAATATAGGAAAGTATTAACATTTTACACGTACTTTGTGTACAATCCTGCACCTACTTAGTAAGACCATTTTTCATAGGTTTTGGAGTTTATATTGAATAAAAACGAGATATACGTATGATCTTCAGTAGACTATGTTCTTACTTTTTCACTTTTTGAATAATAAAATGTTAATGAATTAGAGTGTGTTTTGGCATTACCATTCAATGATTTCACGTAAACCTCATAATATGTATTTTAATGAATAATACGCACATAATTATTTATATAAATTTAAAAAATTAAATTACCGATTTCAAGTAATTTCAATCAACACGGGGGGGTTTTAAACTAAAGATGTACAACTTCTTTTCTTGAACTATTATGTTTCCTGAAAAATCTACTTATTTGGGGTTACGACCTATTGCAAATAAGCCATCGATACGTAAGAAATATACAGAAATAAAGAAACTCTAATAGCTTTCGTTGCAATGTCAAACTATAAAAAGGAAGATAAGCAGCAAACGCATGTTTATACTGTAACCGAAAATACTTTGAGCAATGTGCTACATTTATTTGAATAACCTTCATACCCCCTTAATGCTAGTATGTGTGGCTTGCGTGTCGGTATCTCCATCAAATCGGCCAGGTCGAACGACACAAGGCAGACGAGAGTTGGAAAAATAAACTGAGAACAGGTCTTTAGGCGGATGAAGAGAATTCTGATGCTTAAATGAACGTGCATGTTTTCTGAATCGTTCAATCCTATATTTTACGGTCTAAACTAATGTAAATTCTTCTACAAATATGTATTAAATTTTAATTAGGAAGTATTTAAAACAAGAGTAGTTTCAGGCGAAATCACGTCAGTTTAATTCGAAATATTTACGCCACACTAGGCAAGAAATCTTGTCTACAGCTTACACGTGTTCCTATGTGTATTTGCTTATACCCCAACGCAAAGCTTCATCTGCTCGCACGAGAGGAAAAACGTGACAGTGTAAACACACAAACATTCTCCCGGCCTAATAGTCGCAATGCTCGAGCCGTTGGCTGCAGGTGGTTTTAATGTTGCTTTTATGTTTTACATTCCGCAGTCGTCAACCTGGACGTCGAGCATTTGCGTGACGGTTCACTAATGTACAGTTAGATGGCTACAGGTTAATGCCCATCAACTTTGCGTCGATTCTTAATGGGTCTTATTAGAATTTTAATTGCAAGTGATGAATTAATTCCCCAGAATGGTATAACTAAACAGCCCGAAAGTCAAATAAAGGTCGTTCTGGTGTATGACCAGAAATAATAACACTTTAAAGAAGTTCAATAAACGATGTATAGTGTAGTAACTTCAAAGAAAATAGGGAAAAAAATTAACAGCGATATAAATGCTCAAAAAAGTTATTCAACATTTAACAATAAGAGGGTGAATACGTGTAATATTCTGCAATATTCCAGACATCCTAATTAATTCACATTTAAAATAATTACCTGAATTCACTGTTCCTTAACGGAATAACTGCTTCAAGTTCGCTGTTTGAAGTGAAAAATGTTAATTTTTACTATTTATCAACGCTTACAGACTGCACGATAAACGGAAAGGAAAGCTTTTCTTTTTGCACTTACGCTTAGAAGACTCGAGCCTTAATGAAATTAAAATTAACATCATAAATTATAAAAGCAGAATTCTCGGTTGTCGTAAGTATAATTGCCTTTTCTGGTACGCACCGGAAAGCCGTCTGCTTTCGAAGTTCAAACGTAAATATTATAAGTACGCAGTGTAAGTGGTAAAGCACAGGTAAGTGATGCGTTCATTCCAGACTTAACTCTAACGGGCCAAGTCAGATTTTACTGGTTTGTGAATATGAGTTCTTATTTATTTAAGCGTTTATGTCTCTTTAAACAGATTTTGTTTTGGTTCTCTGTCAACATATCAGTTATGAGAGGACGTTTCAAACATTTCGTTTAATTATGAAAGGTAAAACAAAAAATACTTTACCATTGATAATATAATAATAATAATAATTAGAAGTCAACGCTCCAATAAATACGCTTGAATCTCTATAATGATAATTATGAATCATTCCTAAGGATAGCTCTGGCTCATATAACCAATCATAGAGAAAATAATCGGAGAAAACTTTCTGATAATTACTTGACACGCCTATCCTAAATGAGACAAAAGTTTTCGAAGTTCGAGACCTTAAGGCGATTTTTAATGATGGAAAATTTACTCTTTACTAATAGTCCCTGGCGCTTTCATACGCAACCGTTGTATTCTATAATGGATGGTAATTGAAAACAGGATACGAGGCCCTTCTAACATTAATTTAATTTATAGATCATCCCTACTTTTTTCGAATAATCATTTCGGGTAATGAAAACGGAGTAGGATTTTATAATTACAAGATTCTTTATATAGATATTTGGACATGCATATGTAGTTAAGCTTCTTTGTTGCTAGAACAGATCAGGACAAGAAGCAAGAATTAGACAAGCAGTTAGCTAGGGCCATTTTTGCAATTAATTGTAGCTTCAGGTGAATTGTATATAAAGAAGATCCAAAAGCAATTGAAATGCTAAGGGCATCAGCATATATTTCACCTTCTAGTTTTGTTATCATAAGGTCCTTTAAAAAAAAATTTTTTTTTAAAGGAGTAATAAGAATATTGTACAAATTTATCAGGCAAGTCAGAAAAAATAGGATTATCTAGAAAAACAAGGGAAAGCGTATTAATGAGTATTCAATTTATAACTTCAGCCTGGTCGTTTATCTTTTCCATTACTATCCAGGATAAGAACGAACCGTAGCGAATAAAATGGGTATTGTCCCCAAATCCTATTACTCCAAATACGTTCAACGTAATCATTCGACGGAGTGATGTCAAATTAAGTGTAAAACTCATATCCCTCTTTTCAACTAATACGTGGCATATGGAATTGAGGATAGCAATAAGTCAACGTCTACAGCAATCTTTGTTTCCGCCGTTCTTTCTCATTCTTGTTTTAAATTGAGTAAATACACTATGTGGAGTTATATGTAAGAAAAGAAGCTTTACCACTATGGTTGAGCTCATCAATCACGAGACAAACAGATAAAAACTAATGGTATAGTATCAGCCGTTATTTTCAGTTCGAAGCAAAAATACTTGGTGCAAGCGAAATGCTTATAATTTCAGTAAATTGAGTTTCCAAATAAAAATAAATAAATAAAAGTATCTTTTTAAGAAAGAGGAAATAAGAAGAAAACTTTTAAAATCTAATGGGTCTTTAGACCCATAGCTTTGTGATTGTCTTCCATAACTTTCTATCCATGGCGTTGTCTCTCCAGTTCTTCACGTCTTTGCCTCTTAAATCCGTCAGCACTGCTTCTCTCCATCTTTTTCTTGACCTTCCTTTTTTTTCTTGTAGTCTGGTACTATCCAGGCTATACCTACTACTTTTCTATCTTTCGACATTCTCTCCATGTGCCCCAGTCACTGCATTCTTCTAGCTTTTACTATAATGTCAATCTTAGGTTGTTTGTAGATATCGTATAGTTCACTATTTGTTCTTCTAATATATCCTTCCTCTGTTTTCTTTCCTTCCACTATTCCCCTTATAATTTTCCTTTCCCATCTCTTCCCACCTCTTGTAATAAAATATAATTATTGCTAATTTAATAAATCTACCCTAGAAATTACTGTGAACGTCCAAGATTTATTGAGATTGAATATTTTCCTTCCACGTTTGTAGCTCTGGGATGCTGGGTCTGTTATTTCATTTCCAGAAAAAAATAAGTCATTGGTGGACCGCAAATATCACACTCTACAGTTCTTATCTTGATATTCACATAGAAGTATAAAACATAACTCTAACTCATAACTGCTTAAGCCTTGCAGTTTTATTTTGGTTCCACTATGTCCTCTCAAGATGCTAATAAATTTACCTTCTATTTCTACCTTATGTATCCAGTAAGTTAAGAAATTTAAACAATAAACATATCAGTACACAAATGTTTACTAACTTTACCGTAGATGTTGAAAATATTTATATAGGCAGGTAGCTACATAGTATTGAATATTGCAACACAATCGGTTAATTCAGTTGCAAAAGGCAAAAAAGACACCAGCTTCTGAATTATTCGATATAAAGGTAAATCTAAATTTATTTTAAGCATGATTTCATTAAATTCTTTTTGAAAACTTTATAATATTATAGATATGATGGAATTCAAGGGACCAACACAATTAAAGGTATGGTGTGCTAAAGTAAAATTAATTAGGTATCCTTTATTCATTTTAGTCAAAAAGCAACATAGGTACGACTATTTGTCTCTACAGTACGGAAATATTGGGGTATTATTAAGTAAAAGTGTTATCGTTAACAGTAATGAACTGCTTACAAATATAACTGAAATAACTTCATTAATAAGCTGGCTTGCGATCTTGCTGAAATGAATTAAGTACCTCTCAAATAATTGTAACTGCAGCAAATAAATTCTATCCTATTAATGTAATGTTAATGCAGAACATATCGAATCACTCTTCACCTCACAGCAAATTGATTAATACTGCCCCATATTCTTTGTAAGTTTTAATGTAATGTATGTAATCATAATAGTAATTTACTGTTGCCACAGAATAAAAAGAATAAGAAAGAGAAACTATCAAACAATACAATCAAATTAATTATAATGCAAAGTCCGACACGGAAATCTGACGGTTTTAAATGAGCACTATTCAGTGAATTTTATTAAGATTAGAAGTTTCACAGTCCAGTCTTCTTAAAATTGTTATCAGTAAGGTGGCACGCATTTGCACCAATGACTGAATCAATACGAGTTCTGAAGCTCCAAAAGGCGTGAACAAGCATTGGACGAGGAATTTGATTCCAGGAAGACTGGAAGTTTCACAATTCAGTCACCTTTTTTACTTCGTGAAAATGAAGTTGTTCAGCTGACACCCATCTGCGGCGATGCCTGAATTAAGACGCTCAAAGTGCATTGTTTATTTACGTAAGAGCGATAATTCGAATTCTCTCAGAGCAATTGGGTAAAACAATTTGCGATTTCTCGAGCAAAAGAAGAGATATCATTCAAATTCCTCGCCAAACGCCTATCGATTCAACCTCGTAAAACACGCATGATGCTCAATAATTTTTGGTAACTTTTGAAAACGCTGTATAAATGACTTTTTATACCTAACAATAACAAACATTTCTTTGATAAAAGTAGTACGGCGATGCAATTCAAAACTCTGTGATGGCATTGTATGCAAGAACATCCGCGAGCATCCTCTACAGCTGCATAGGCGATTGAGTGGAGAAAGCTGGAACACGTGGGCACTTGAATTATCGTGATTAGTACCACCCCCACACATCGGTTGACTCCGATTGATTGTTCATTGTGTCTCGGAAGAGAACATTCTTCCGTTACCTAGGCGCGCGCAGATGTTTAGTTTGACAGGGAAAAAAGAAAATTGGTTTTAAATTTCACATTTCCTTCGAGCAAGTAGAGTAGGCATGGACGTTAGTGTATGACATCGTAATCATCTCGAAACAATGTATGAACAAGGCTCGCTACCAACGAGTGCAATTATGGAACAATAAACCGCATAATACGTGCAATAACCGACCTATCTCTTTATCTAAGTGGACAGAACGGCGAGTACAATGGAGTATAAAGCCCGTATCTACCCGAGCCGAGGACAAGACCCACCAGAGCACGAGTTGCGATGTATATCGGGTCGACCACGCCGATTTAATTGTCTTTAGCATCGCATAGATTCGCGTGATGCATGCAAACCCTTTCGCATGTAATACGTAGGTATTTCGTCCCACAGGTCTGTATAATCATATCTGCGTACTTAGAACGTCAAAACAATTTAAAAGAAAAAACATGAGAGGTTACTGAACTTATCACATCCGTCAATTTACCTTAAGTTAGCGACCGGCGGTAAAATTATAAGGTACGTCGTTTTCTGCCAACGTCTAGAATATGTGGGTCACGTATTGTATTTCGTGGAAATTGTTACGTGCTATGCGTTTGTCTTACAACGTACTCGAAACAATAATCTGGGAATAACAACAAAGACAATTATCTCAAACATTACCAAACCATCAAAAAACAATTTTTCATACCAACGTGACATAAAAACCCACAATTGTTATAACAAAGCAAAAACTGCGCGAAAAATAATGTTTATGTATTTAAAATTACGTAAGATCAAGATGTCTAAGCGTAATCATTAGAAGTTTACGAGAAAATATGTGAAACCATCACAACATGTGTTTTGCAACAAAAACTTTACGCAGGTATTTCAAGAACACAAGAAGAAGAAAACTGTTGAGAAGTTTGTGCATTTGGAGTTTCGATTAGAAGTTTAGGAGAAATTGTGCCACATATACCAACAGAAACTACGTACATACATATATACATCATAAATTTCTATTGTTGACAAGAACTACTGATAAATGGAAACGACATCAGGATAAGATAAACGTTAAGTCTTGTTGTTGATAATAGTCACAAAGAACAGATCGCAAAACAAAATATCCTATGAAATTTTAATCACCACGCCAGAAACAAAATACTAATTCTAATTTTTAATAATTATGCTCCAAATAAACAAAATTATTTGAAATCCAAATTAATAAAGTATACTACATTATAGAACATTTAAACAGAATTCTCCCTATTGATGACAACAATACTTCTAAAATCCCAAAGCGAATAAATGCAATAGCTAACTGTTTACAATTCTAATCATAGTGGTGAGAGAACTAAATCAAAAATATCTTCCTGTTTTTAGAAATTAGTGATTGACCTAATTTTATGGTGTGGCATATCACTGGCTACGATGTTTCTATTGGCTGAAGGAACCAAAATGTTCTTATAAAATGTCCTTTGTGACTACTGTCAAATTACAGTTACGTTTTCAACACTGTCAGCAAATATCTGTGAGATAATCGCAAAGCAAGCGCCTGTAGAAAGCTATCATTTATCATTTTTTATCAAAGAAAAAATATGTCATCCTCAAAGTATAAGTAAAAAAATTGAAAAACAGAATTTTAGCAGTTAACTTTCTTTTAATGAAAGTACATTTCAGTTTTTCTTTCTTTATTTTATCATTTTCCGTCATAAATTTCAAAGAAGACTACAAGAAATAAAAATATCTCTGTGACGCAATACTTGCAAGAAAAATAACTCTCATACGTAATCATCAATAACGTCATCTCCTTACATCACTGCAGAGCGGCGTCCTGGTGACCTTATGACCTACTGACCGACAGTATCACAGTTCAGGAAGCAGGAATTGCTCTTGGCATTGCTCGACGGCGCGTGTTCCGTTTCCCCATCGACATCCCGTGAAACTTTGGCTTCGAGAAAGCGTGTTCTCGGTGAGCACCCCAAGGAGGTTCGGTTTCCCGCTAAACTTTTGCTCTGGTTGTGGTTAATATAAAATCGACGTACGAAAGACACAGCTTTTCAACACAATGTTGAGCTTTTGTGAAAAGGTTGTTAATAGAAGAAGTGTTAAGTGAGGAGGGACGGTTTTCATTTATTTCTCAGTAAGATTCGATGGGGCAATTCAAGTGCTTAACATAGCGAGATTATTCAATCGTTTTAGTCAAGTGGTATTGAAATAAATTCTTGGAAATGATTAAACTATGAATATATTGAAGTGATTAGCCACGCTTCCAACACACCTGGCAGTAATGATAATCATTACGTGGTATAATGTAATTAACTTTCGCAATGAATGATAGTGATTCGTTAAAGTGCAATTAAAAATACTTTTTGCAATGGGCATTGCGAATCTTCATAGTTTAAACGTGGTCTCAGTGATTGAACCGGTAATTTTATCCTAAATATTGCAAAATCATGAAAATAACACAATACTATCACTTGATCGTATCTTGTAATATTGTAACTGTATCCTATCTTGTAACTGTCAAGCAATTACTTTATCAACTAATTAATCCATCTTGTTCTTGATGAAACAACAGATTCTCGGTTCACCTTGCTCTATCCAAAGGCCTAGATCTTGGATTCGTCCATTCAAAGAACTTTAAGTATTTTGCCTTCCAATGAGGATTTACAGTGCTATCTTTTGGTCATAGAATGCACTGGAACGGCATTCTAGCATCTTCGAGGGATTTTATGTTTCAATTTTAAAGTATGGTACCCGATAGATGCCATCTAGTTCATGCACAGTTTGGCTGTTTGGAATAATTTCGTGTCCATGAGTTTGAAGAAGCAATGCATGATACTACAAGAGATAAATATGATAAAAGGACTAATGATGGCTCGAAAAAAAAATCATGTCTACAGAATTTTTATTGTTCGTAGGATTCCAATAATTACACTGGTTAACAAGATTTTTGTCCCAAGCACAAAAATGCCTGATTCCCATGTACTCTTGCATGCTGAAATCAATTATGTTTTCAGAATTTCTCCATCACCCTTAGTTTTTATGTTCCAGGATATTCGCTTATCCACCTAAAATATGCATGCATAGACGTGTAGTATAAGACAACATGTCTTGACGTTATCTCAATTCTCGGCTAGAGCTCGGAACTGATCAAGCAGCATGCAATGATTAATTTTTGAACATGTCTTGACATTTTAAGTCGTGCATTTCCCATTCTTAGATAGCATGTCTTGTTATTTCAGTTGTCGATTAGAGCTCGGTGAATGAACATATACGCTGACGTTGTTAACGTTTTGAAGAATGTTGCGTACGCCACCTGCACATTAAGCTTGGGTTGATGAAAAACTTTGTCAAAGGTATGGATAAAACTAATAGTGGGTTTGCATATTTGAGGAGTAAGTTCCCTAAGATCAGTGATGCAAAGGTAAAGGAAGGTATTTTTGTGGGACCCCAGATCAGACAGCTACTTCGAGATGAAAAAGAAACAAGGCGCTAAATAGAATTGAAAAAGCGGCATGGTTGTCTTTTAAGAAGATTTGCGACGGCTTCTAGGGAAATCGTAAAGCCCAAAACAACACTTTCTTGACTCCCACTTGGGCTCTTTCCCAAAAAAACCGTGACGTGCATGGAAAGATTTCACCCTTGACATTCTACTCATGGAGAAGGATACCAAGGCAAATGGAGCCCTGCTATGTTGGCAGATTACTGCTGGACGCTGAAGAGAGATGTTTCTGATGCAAAGTACAACCGAAAATCATATATCAATACATTTTCCGAGTAAATATATGACTTTGTACGTAATTTTTTCATAATTTATACACATATTATAATATATACTTTCACAAAATTTCATTGCATTGTCACTCTGAAACCCTGCCTGATAGAAAATTCTGAAAACAGATATGAAATTTTGAAGTTTTGAAGAATGCAGACAGATCTTTGACCCATATTATAAATACCCTGTAGGTGATCTTCGCTTTAGTGGAGTATTATTTGACGAAAAAGATTCAAGAGAGGATTCTCCCATTGACCCAAACACACTTTATGCAATATGGAAAGAGTCAACTGAAAAAAAGAGTACTTGATAGAGCAAGGACGTGTACTTGATAAAAAAAAATGCCCTGAAGATGTTAGAGACTTGTCGGATTACCACTATATGAAAGAGAAATGGCTCGAGGATTCCGTGAATACATTATTGAAAAGACAAACAAAGAAAACTGTTGTATTTGATACGGACTCTGAATACCATTCTCATTTCTTTCAGTCGAGTCCATTACCATCCCAACAATAATTTGGTATACGTATTTGGTTAAAAAAAGGTTTCTTCCTGATAATTGTCATTCTAAACTTATTGCATAGGTACCATTGTATATTTACAGTAATTCATTTGTAAATTAGGATCTTTTAAAATGTTCTTTTTATTATCTTTCCTTCATTAAAAATTGCAAGGACTGTGTGGCAGCACAATAAACACACTGTTCGGATTACTCCTCCCTCACAAAGTATTAATTAATTCGGAACGACACGTGTTTCGGGAATAAATGGATTCCCATTATCAAGACGAATTATTCGAATTATTTAATACTTTGTGCGGGAGGAGTAATCAGAACAGTGTGTTTATCTTTCCTTCATGTTTCTAAAATTGTATTAAGCATCAAAATATTCCCGAGACAGAGTTGTACACGTTTTAATATTCCATCGAGCCTCTATAATAATCCTCTTAAAACGCAAGATAGGGCCTGATTACTAAATCCCCAGTTAGTAGAAGCGTCGCTTGCGAAAAAAGGAATCCTTATAAACTATGTAAGAACGAGAACGGTGCATGATACAAAAGAGGAGAACGGATGAGACAGCTGCTACACGCGAAAGCCCCAGAGGGATATATAACTTGCTGTCCCTAAATTTTAAATACCGAGGCTAGGTGAAAGGATGCAGAGGGGTAGTTGAGCTATAGTCACACCAGTATTTTAGAGGGTCGTTTGCGAATTGAAACTAGCGTCATCGTCACTAACGGCGTCCTCAGGACGTTGCCCTTCGTTCGCGTAGCACGCAAGGCGAACTAGATGTGTACATACACAACAGTCTAGACTTTTGCTATGGCATGTCGCGGATACGTTCTTCTTATTAAACAGCGGCGCCAGTAATTATTCAGGATTTTTATCCTGCCGACACTGGAGCATAAAACGGAGACGATTTACGTCCGTTCCCGACAATAGTAAACGTGGATCCAAACGTTTTTTGTCCAACGTATTCCACGAGTTGCTCGTCATTATGTCTCATTGTGTATACTTTATTGGGCAATTCAAAGGTTACAGCCATTATGCAGCATATACGTCATTGACTAGTAAGACTGAATTTCTTAGGAAACACAATGTAGTTAAATTCAATTTAGGTGTGTTGCATATCTCTAGCTATTTATATTGAAAGAAGAAACAAGAATATAAACAATTATATAGAAACCCCTTCGTAAAAGTGTTTTGATTACTTTTGATTTAATTTTTCGGCAAGTAAGTTGCCATTCTCAGTAGATGTTACAAAGGAAAAATGAGTCAAAGTATTTCTAGACAACGTAAAACCTTCGAAGATATGTACTTAACCAGATCATCAGTAGAATAACGCTAAAGTGCTAATACGAGTGTTGGAATTTTAATACTGGCAACTATTTACTTCCTATGAACACACAATCTGTACAAATTTGTTCTATTGTCCTTTAATATAATCACTAGTGCTTTTCTTAAACTCGTTGCCACCAATGTGGAAAGCGTAGGATACCGCTGGAAATGCCTGTTTTATTGATGGTGCAATTGATGGGATTTACTGCCTGCAGTATCTGCGATATTATTGGGAATGATAAGATACTTTCCAATTCAAACGATTCGAAAGGTCAACTACAGCTTGTGCAGTAAGGGGCCGGGCTTTATCAAGCAAAATAATGCGTTGAATTTGCAAAAAGTGACCTTCCTTCCCAATTCCATAATCATCACATTGCTGGGATTCTGACAAACCTTTTGGTGACCCATTGACGCCATTCGTTGGACTGAACGTTTCATTTTCGGCTCTTAAGATCTGGCCCATGTCTTACCAGACGTAATGATGCAACGCCAAAAAGCTCCTCCTTTATGCCCATAGCGCTCCAGGTGTGTGTAACTGTTCGATAAGGTAAAGCAGATTCACCGCAAGCCTCTTGGAGCTCTTGGTGACGCTGTCGTGCTGTACCACTTCCTGCCTGGAAAACATTATGGGTATGCTAGATCGTTATCTCCTGATGAGCTCTGTTCTTTTCGACACTGTGATAATGTCTCGGGTCCAATAGATTTAAGGTTGGGTGGGTATGTGTAGTATAAGTGGCACCATCTGAATTTGTGGCATAACGTCTCTGCATCACTATTGCCAGTATTTAAGTTCTAGCCCTCGTATCTTCCAAGGTTATACATTAAACTACGTCTAAAACTTCTCAGTTGTAGTTTCTACTAAAGATGGCACCAATTGGTTGCCGAAATATGTGTCTATATTGATTTCTTGGACTTACTTATTCTACATTAGGTTTGTGTACGTGTGTATCGTGTGTGTGTGTGTGTGAAGTGTATGGCTTGTTACTACCTCTCCTCGCCGTAGAGGGTAGCAGTGTTGATTTATCCTCAACACTGAAGGGTACCGGGAGGGGTACCGACCACCCTTGCTGCAACCGATCTTTAGAAAAATCGACTGCCACAACGGAGATTCGAACGCCGACATCCTGTAAAGATGCCTAGCGCTCCTACCACTGCGCTATCCCGGCATTTAACGATTTACTTAGTAAGCATTTCAAATTGATTTGCATAAATGCCTACTTTTGTATTCTAAAACCAGATGAACAATATTGAACAGATAATAATAAAGTAATATGAGTGACAAAAATCATTTTTTGAAATCCACCTATTGATCCGGCGAATTAAACCACAAATTACGACAAAGGATATTTACATAGAACTAGTTATTATTGAGATCACAAATATTAGCAACCCGGTATAAATAGTTAATTTTATAACTTATTTACTTTGCATTCTAAACTATTAAAATAGTGTTTCTAAACCCACCTCTATAGAATTACAAGTTACGACAACGAATGACTAAATTCTAAACTACCAAGCAATGATTTGTGATGTCGTAAATTAAAGTTGCAATATTACCATAAAAACCCACTACGTTAACTACATAAAATAAACTTATGTAATATTAGAGTAGCGTAAATATAAATAAAACAAACTTAAATCCTAACGTTTTAAAATTTTAAAGCAATGCGGTAGGGTTCTTATATTACAGAAAGCTGCTCCACATTAATAAACAAATACAGAAAAAGTCAGCACGTTTACACTGTTTTAGTTTTCTAACACAGGAAGTTACGTGTATATTCGGTATATTTATTTATGGTAAACTTCTACTAATTTTAAATAGTAACTACCACCACTGATAAGCGAAGTGGACTTTGGAAGCTCGTTCTCTAAACTCCATTATCTGTGTCGGACAAAATCGGCAAGATAGTGAAAAAAAGCAACCGCAAATGATTCGAAAATACTAGGAATAGCATCATCTAAAAGGATCGGCAAACAGAAGTTAGGTAAATATTAGCTCAGAGTTAAATATAATTTTAATTTTACATTTTTGATAATAAAGAAACATTACTATATATGCATTTGTAGTGGAAAAAATGTTAAGAGTTTGATTAAGAATATTGAGAATGGTTGCTTTAAATGCACAGAAGTATGTACACATTTCCAGAATAAAACCTAAAATGAAAATGTTGGCATAATTAACCTAAATACAAAAGTCTACACATAGTATACAAATGTATAGAATAATTGATATAGGTGCATTCATAGGCAATACACGTTCACTGTTTTGTCGGTAGAATGCAGTAATTTCATAAAATAGTTCGAATATTCCGACAAAAAAAATTTTCTAAAATGTCCATTCGTGAAGAGCATTGACAATTATCAGTTCTGGTGGAAATAGGAAATAGGCAAAAATGATGACACAATTTCCTCCTGCACGCCGAAAATTGATGTTGTCAATATCGTGCAATACCTGTTATATTTTGAAATTGCTTCTATAAACTAATTCCAAGTTAAGCAACTATTTTATTTTTATCTGTTATTTATGGCAGAGTTATTTTAATAAAATTCCACATATTTTTAGACGCTAAGAATATCATATAAAATAAGCACTAAGTTTATATTTGTATCAAATGTAGGCATGCATGCTTAAGATCTAAGATAGTCTAGGGGTTTCTTTTGCTGAGAACGATTTAAATAAATTTGATAAAAGATAAGCGGCACCCTAATTTTGAAATACGTGGGATGTCTGATTACTAAGGTACATTTGTGAATTACAGACAGACTACTTTATTTATATAAATCAAACATACACTAAGTAAATGAGTGAACTGTTAGCTACTTTTCAATATAATCGCCGCCAGTATTAAGGCACGTATCCCGGCGAGGCACAAGGTTCTGTAAACCCTCTTCGTAAAAGGTGCGATCCAAATTTGTAAAATGCTGCCGTACTTTCTGTTGAAGTTCGTCGTCGTCTTCAAACCTATTATCCGACAAATGAACTTTCAACGGCCCAAACTAATGAAAATCAGGTCTGGATTCTCATCCCTTTTGATGATTTTTTTCGAACACCTTCGGTATCATCGTTCTGTGCATCCACTTATGAACTGCAGGTATACACCAAACACTAACTTGTTTTCGACTCATAACGCCTTCTCCGTAAGTCTTCAGTATTTTTTTTTATGAATTTCGGTAGGTATTTCATTATTTGCAGGCAAAAAACGAATGACCGCACGCACTTCAAACTTGGAGTATGTTTCGACCGGAACTGACATCGCGCGGTTGTCACTGCACACGTTGTACTGAACCAAAGGCAATGACAATATCCACCTATGCAGTACATATGCATATCTAAAATGCGTACAAGTTTCAACCTGATCAGAGCGACGTAGTTGGTGTGTCAAACGTACCTTAGTAACCGGACATCCGTCGTAGTTAAAATGAATTAACAAAACTAAAACCATACCCATCCATTCTTGAATTAATGAGTTGCACGCTCTTCTTTGACTTTGGTGAGGAGATCACCATCTCATTTCCGATTTATAGGAGCGTCGCTATCACTATTTTACCTAACCATAGCAGATTCATGAATTCAAAATTGAATGTATTTTGTAAGAATTTCCTTTCTGAAGATAATTTTTACACTGTTGGAAGACAAACTCTTTGAATTTAGAAATTTCTTGTTTCAATTGTATGACAATCATAAAATGCTTCGGACAGATTGAATGTACCACGTTATCTCGTCATAGGAAATTGAACAATTAAAGCAAACCCAATAAATATTATATTTGTTTTATTCATATATGGGCCATTTGATATTGCTAATTCTTATTGCATTGCAGTAATATTTGTTGACAATATATTCAAATTGTCCCTGTAAAAATGTTTCTAAATTCCACTTACCACATTACATAAGCTGAAATGTAACCATTTTCAAGGGATGTTCTACATACCTGAAAAAAAAATTATTGTTAAAATGCGTCATCCTCCTTCCTATCTATTTATTTGAATAAATTTACAATCTTAACGAATATTATTCCAATGGCGTTTTAAAAGTGCGAAACCAATATTATTGGAAATCAGTCTCATAGTTTAATTCATGTTTGATAACCTATTTTACAAATGCGACCTTCTTTTGACCCTCTATTGACAATATGTTTTCGTTGACTGTCAATACGTTTTATTTATGTAGTCAAATATTTTCCCACAAATCACACATTACTTAACAATATTTGTTGTATATTATTATTCATGGAATGTGTGCCGAATCCTATGTGCTTGTAATTAGCAGTAACACTTTCAACAAAGACGTTTTACGATAGCATATTCTTCATTGAATAATATGCGCTTAAGCCTAAAAAGTAGGCAAAATCAATTACTTAATGACAAGGTGCTTTGCCAATAACATAACTGCGCATTGATTGTACTTACAGTCCCATTATGACATAAAAACCGCAAACAAACTGTTCAATACCAAATAAATTATAAGACAAGAGACAAGACAAGAAAATGTTCTCAAGAGGAACAAAGAAAGCAAACGCGACAGATTTCGCAAGATAAATCATCGTCGCGTAATAACACGCCTAACGTTTTCGCACGCCACACTAATAGCACGCAATTGAACCCCTATTATTCTATTACTGCGAGACGTAATTTGAATTTCTTTCTAACTGGTTAGCCGAAACCGTTTTCGGTCACTCAGTTAAGACCATGACCTCGTTAATTCAAATTTCCTTTGTTTTAAACTTGCGAGCAATATTTTTTCATTAAAAAAGACGTAGAGTAATTGCAACAAATAATAATTTATTACTACTTAATCAAATAGCAAAGTGAGGTTGGTATTTTATTCAAGTGTTTAGAATATTTCATTTTAAATATAAATCAGACAACATCAAAACTTAATGGGATTCCATTTAGTGCTGGTGAGAAACACAAAGGAAGTAATTAAATAACTAACATGGAATTCCACTATGTCAATGTATTTAATAAAATTCGCCAAATGACCTTGACCTAGTTTTTCCAATCCGATTCTTTCAATTCTATATAAAAAATGAACGGACATTTTAGCGGTAGAAATTATTGACGTACGTAATCAAATTTCACGATATCTTAAGAAGGGAAAGATTGGGAATGTTTCTGGCTTATATAAGACCGGTTTTTAACAGTACATATAACGTTAGCGATTTCCAATTACCATTTTGCAAATAATCTGATCTCCAACGATAAATCATCTTTAATACTTGGCTTCTAGCCAAATCCGTATTTCGTCCCATTCTGTCGGATAGATTTCACATATTTCTTTTTTTATCAGAACTAGTTTACGGAGTGCCGTTAACAGAATCGTTTCCGTTATTTTGTATGAAATTCTATTGGATATCGCAACCCAAATTGTAATGAAAATAAATTCTCTGGCCTTTCTTCTTTGTTTTACTAACCTTGGACTTTAAATTTAAAAAGTTATTCATGATTATACATAGTGGGGCAGGGATACATCCCTAACTTTAAAGCTAAATAAAAAAGAAACTAAAAAAGATAGAACAAATTAATTTTTTTGCTTCAAAAAAGAAATATTAGAACGTTTAGAAGTTAGGTTTTAAACAAAATATCTTGCAAATGTTCGCCTTCATTATCAATGCATTGTTGTAGCCGGATATTGTAGTTTCGCATCACCCTCTGAAGCATCTCTCCCGATATGTGACCTATTTCCAGGCGTATTGCTTTTTTTAAGGCTTGTATGGTGTTAGGGCGATGTTTGTACAGCTCAGCTTTGAGGTAGCTCCAGAGAAAGTAGTCGCAGGGAGTTAAATCCGTCTAGAAAAATTGATTTGATGCCTGTATACGATTATTAAAATGCTGATGAGACAGTTCTTGAGTAACGACCATCTTATAAGGATGGAAATGAAGGTCAATGTGAAGAATTCGACGTACAGTACAGCTAGATAGGTTGAGGGCGATCGCGTGTTTCCAAGCAGAGCGTTCCGTTGTTCGACTGGTCCTCTGTGCGCCAACTTTCTTTTTCGCAACATTCCCATGTTTGCAGTAGTTATCCACCCAAGACAGAATTAATTTCCGATCGGGCACTGTATTTCGAGAAAGGATTTGGTAACGAGTACGCATCGCACGTTGCACCGCGACGATAGCTTCTTTGAGAAAAGTAAGTTTTAACGGCAAAAGCTCGTTGCTCCATACACCACACTATTTTGGCAACTGACAGGTCACAGATTGAAACTTCCAGAACTACTGCATCACTTACATCACAATGGCCTACTGAAAGTAGGGATGTTTCCCTACTCCACCCTGTATATGACTACTATCATTTACTTATTAGCTAAATAAATGTAATATGCTTTGCTGCTTTGTAATTTTGTTTTATTAATTGATGAATTCTTTTTATATATTTGTCTTTCTCTTATAGGCTTGTCTCTCACAATTTAACCTTCCATTGGAACACGCATTGGTTTCGGATCTTAATCTATAAAAAAGTATTTATTACAAACACATTCATAAATCATTTTCTTTGACATTGTTAGATTGATATACTTTTGAAACGGTACCCTAAGAACTAGTCCTTAATAAAAGGTTTTCGAGTTCGACTCATATCTGTGGGGAAATTTGAGCTACATTAAGCCTTATTTTCTCCTTTTATGCTTCACTTTTCACAAAGTAATTCGATACTTTACTCCCCGTCGGTTTTCACGAAGCTTTCAAGCTAATTCCGAAAAGGGCTTAAAGCCTCCCCTGTTGACGTAAATCTACGTTAGGTAGACCTGGTCTCGACCGCTCCCATTACTTTTATACACTCGAGGTGTATACAGAGGAGTGTTAACACGACACCACCTGGTCGAGAACTTGATTTGTTTTACTACGTCTACACCCATTCATCATCCATCAACTTACCTGTTGATTGATTAAGATAGGTCGGGGAATTTATTACTCACATTCAGATTAAACATTGATAAAGCTGGCAAGAGTGACTATGTGATATATCTAGGGATATATCACATAGGATCTAGGGAATTGAATCGTTTCTTTGTTATATGTAAATTGTTAACTTAAATTAGCAAGGTTTTCAGTAATGAATTAGTAGTTAGAAATGACAATAATTAATCACCTTGTGACAAGTATAAATCAGGTACACACCACTCAGTAAAATTTGGACATTCAATAAAAATTACTATAATGCATATTTATGTATTTTCAAGCATGTATACTAGTCTTTCTGAACATTAATAATATTGATACACTTAGTTTCTTACGAAATGTATAACTCAGTATTTGCTTACAAAAAAATGGCGGTTTATTTGGTACCTCCTGTAATGGAACGGTATAATTAAAAGATTTCTAATTCTAAGAATTCAAATTTAAATACTATTTCGGTTGGCTTTTATTCTGGTTGAATTTTACTACGTACACATTTTGTCAGTGCTGTTTTGGAAAAGAAGAACGACTTATTGTAAAACTTTATCTTTAGTATATTCTCTGTTTATTGTGCTTTGTAAAACAACGTATTTATAGTCACTTTGTTAGAGGCCTGTCAGATAGTTTTTAAAGTCTATTTTGGAACACGAATGTTTTAAGTTGATATTGTTTATCAGTTATATATTGTAAAAAGGAGTTGTGTGGACTGGTGATAAACCCGAGGAAATGCGATAGAAGAGAGAGAAGCGGGAAGCCTATACAAAGAAGACACGAGTTGTCAAGCTGCATCAAATCTAAGCAGGCGGGATGTCACTTTTGACATTACGTCAGATTTTAAAATTAATGTCAGCAACGCGAAATTACTTAACCCGACTGCTATTGTGACTTCAAAGAAAAGTCGTCGTGGACCCCCAGAGGTAATATAGTAAGGATAGATGGGACACCTAACGTTAAAATTGTGTGCCTATCCCTCTGGTGGTCTGCGAAACCAACTAAACAGATTACCGCCCCAAATCTCATATATTTCAAACTTGACAGGATGCATAATGCCAACCAAAATTCAACCAAATTTGCTTACCAGACGGAATATCAAAAACACACTGTTCGGATTACTCCTGCCGCACAAAAATGTTAAATCCACTTATTTTTCAAACCCAATAACGCACCAACCAGCTTTAACGATAATTTTATTCACGAACTGACTTCTACAATAGCAACTTATAGACTAAAGACTCTGAAGAAAAACAATTCGCTCTAACATTAATCTACCCTACTCAACAAAAACATAGCCATTAGGAATATAATTACACTAAAAAGTACAGTCGGCTCCAGGTACCTGGGGATGAATCTTTTTTAGCTCGACGTGTTAACAAAATAATAATTGATTCGGAACACGTCAATATTCACAGACGAAATACACAATAATAATAAAAACAAGGATAATGATTAAACAATAAATAAAAACCAAAAGAACTGCTAACAACTAAAGGAATTGTAATATAAATTTAAAATACTCTATGCAGACTTCTAGAATTTTGCACTCAGAGCCCTGTATTGGTCGTCGACTCCGAAACGTGCAATAAAATGTTAATCGGGAAAAGTTAGAAATCAAGCAGTCAGGAAAATAAAGAGGATGAAGACCAGGTAGTATTGCACTGGTACTTCTAGCAATAAATCGAGAGGTATCAAACCCCAAATCCCGGTAAATTTGGTGGAAGTGACCAATCAGCGACTTGGAAGAAGGAGTATCAAGAGCTAAGACCACAAACTGTATACATACTAAAAATAACGATCATAATTATTACATAGGTGTATTATACCAGCTACTAAACGGGGTCCCAAATTTTTACTTTTTTTTTTAATTTTTACTTAATAAACGCGTAGTAATCCAAACATCGTCTTTAATGGTACATAGTTGACTTTAATCCAGGGCTGCACGACTTGAGAAGCTGAGGAGCTAAGTAGAGAAAGAGTGCTCGTGTCAATTCAATAAATCGTTATAAAAGGCATAGAAGCTGACAGAAATTAAATTAATTTTGTATTTTGATTAAATGAGAGGATCATATTTAAATTTATTTTAATAGTACCGTTACACTTCTTAGGGTACACCCTCCTATGGGTGTTTGATATAAGATGGCGCCAAGGACGTTAAATCATTATACCATCTTTCGAAACAACGACTATCAAAGTTTCAGGTAAATTCATTGTGGATTCTTGTCTTAGTAGCTGTCGAAAGTGAGCAAGTTTGAGTTTTTCGTAACTACGGAGAAAGTTCATCGGTGATTAGATTCTTGTTTTTGGATGGGAAGAGTGTTTGGAAATCAGAGAAAAATTGGAAGCCGTTTATGGGGACCTTTCATCTTCGATGACAACTATCAGATATTAGATCAATGAATTCGAGCGTGGTCGATGCTCTTCATCATAGACGAAGAGCATCCACGTCGCCCAATTGAGGTGACTATGGATGGAATGGTCAACAAAATCCATGATATCGCATTGGCAGACCGCCGTGCGAAGATCGGAAATATTGTTGAGATCGTAGGCACCTCATTTGCACATTTGAACTCCACCCGGCGAACATGCACCAAAGAAGACGTGGCCAGCGTTTTCTGGAATTAGAATTCATCGACCACTTGAAAAGGAAAGAACGATTACAGGGCAGTATTATGCTCAATTATTGGGCAGATTTGATGGCGCATTGAAGAGAAAACGACCCCATTTGACGAAGAAAAAAGTGCTGTACTACCACGTCAATGTGCGGGCACATTCGTGCCACGTCGTTTGAGAAAAATTAATCGGACCGATGCAACATACCTTGTGTGCTACAGCCGTTCTTTGGATAGAATGAATATTGATGAGAGGAATGTTTATTTACTTAAAATTTTACGTTTTCTCAGGTTTACTTGAGGATTTACTACATATGTGTTTTAGTAATGTTTTATGAACGTCTGTAGATTTAATAAAATAATAAATTTAATTTTTTTAATTTATTTTAGTTGGGATTTTTATAGTTATATACATTTTTATTAAGTGTTCTAATTTCTGAATGACACTGGGGCAGCTAAAAAAAATGCATTTCGATTCCAGTAGGATCAGCTTGAAATTAAAAAAAATTCTGCTTGCAATAATTTTATGAAAGTACCTACTATTTATGTACAGTATGTACATGTTTCTCATACTATTGAATAATTATTGATATACGAAATGGAAGAGATTAGTACTAGTGACGGTCATAGGAGGTGGCAGGGGCAGTGCTCACCCAAACGTAATTAAAAATACTCATGAGGCCCCGTCGGTTAACACAGTTATTATCAAGCTTGACTACTCGTAAATAACTAACTATACGGTGTTTATGTGGTGTTTTCTACTTAGCATTTAAGCAATACGAACATCCCATGGTCTACGTGACCATTACCGGCGGATGTAAAGCTGATACATACATTTAATCTTATTAATACTCCATTGTTCATAAATTAATCATGATTTCTTTAGTGCCGGTGCTTTATCGGCTTCGGCATTGTAAACATAAGATAAAAAACAAAGGTGACAATACAATAGAATCACGATACATATCTAACGAGGTTTAACATCTGCAGATAGTTATGATTCTTGATTTGCGACTTCAAACAACTGCATTATTCCTTCTAAATCCAACATCCTGACGCACATTAGTTATTGGTATTACACCTTCCTAAACTAGGGACATTTAGGACATTTTGGATTTTAAATAATCTCAACCACAATTGTATTTACCCAGAGTTGGTTTATTCCGTTTGTAAACAAAGGAATATGGAAGGAACGGGTAAGGTTATTATTAAATAATCAACAGCAATTGTGTGGCTATGTTCAAATGAAGAAGACACGTATACCCCGACAAACAAAATACAATGCAGACGTTATCCTATTGCTATATTAAATGCCTTTGGAACGTACGCATGGTGTTTGAGCTTAATACTACGAGGATCAAGTGATGAGCAGGTATATACTGTTATGATCCTTCTCACCACCTCTTTGTGTTTTTGTTGATATATATTATCGCTGTCGAATTTGTCCGCAGTATACGCGACCATTACATAGTTTCGTTTTGAACTTATTATCGGTTGCAAATTAAATTATTAAAGTGAAGTGTCTCCATCTATTCGATCTATTCGGTTATTCAATAAGATTAGTCAACTAGAACCCTATACGGCAGGAAGTATAGGTATACCAAGTCCAGCCAAAAGCAAATAACGGGACTAGTTAACGTTACTAGGTAAAAGAATATTTATTTTCCAACTACATTGTAAAATCACAACACATTCTCAGACATAACACACCACAATACAAAGGAGTTTTTGGAAGATTTCTGCAAATTAACTACACGTATTCACACGAGAAACCAGTACAGAAAATAACCACCAGTACAGTTTTCATCAGTCGAGGTGAAGGTAGCAGTCATCGACGATTACGTATAAGCGAGATCCACCTAGACGACCAAAACATGTAAACATCGTGCGAGTAACTAAGTGCGTTACTAGACGAGGAAAAAAGAAAATAAACAAAAACGTCAAGTTACAATTTTGTACGTGTCAAGCAAGTCTTACTAGCGATCAATTTAAACTATATTAAGTAGTGAATTGCACGATCCACAAAAATAGAGGAAAGAGATGCTAGAGGTTGGAGTTAAGAGGAGAGAGATACTGAAGGTTGAAGAGAAAACAGGGATGGAACACGATGCACATGTGTGGGGTTGATATCAAAAAGATCCCTGGATTGGTTAAAAAGTAAGTTATATTTAAATTCGTGGATTGGCTACACCCTGTTTGTCATATGTCGTCCCGCCATTGGTGATTCCTGTTTACCGTTGTTATTATTATTTTTGCTTCGTTCTTGTGTTTTCTCAAATATCTTCCCTTATATTGCTAAATAGAATTTGTTTTTTAAAAGACACACCATGCCATTAACGTTGGAACAAGACTCATTTATCAATTTGTTGCTAAGTATCCTGGTGAGAAAATAGTCGTTAAACACTTTTCAACGGCATCGAAATAAGTTGCTTTGGTGATTTATGGAAACCGGTAGTATTAGCGAAGACGTGAAGCAAATCCACAGTATTAACGGATGGTGTTATAGAGGACATCAGACAAAGAATGCGTACCAATCTAAATAAATCTACACGAAAATCTTCTGCTCAAACAAGTGCGTTTTTAATTATTTGAAAATATTGTGCTTTTATTATCCCTTGTTAGTACGGTATTTCTTACGGAAATGCTCATAAAACACTAAAAAAGATGCATATGCATATCTACAAAGTTTCAATTTGTCAACACTTATATGTGCCCAAGATTTCGAGAGAAGATAGAATTATTGTCAATGGTTTAATGAAAATTTACAGGAAGACAACTTTGATCCAACTTTGTATTCCGACAAAGCTTGGTTTTATTTATCTGTTTACGTTAATGGTCAAAATTATTCACGTATTTTTGTTGAAAGTGACCTTCATCCTATCAAGGTTGGCGCTTGGATTACGATGACTAGAGGCCGGATTATGGGGCCTATAAATGCACTATACATGCTGAGCGAACAAATTCTAACGCCATTTCTGAATAGCTTGATGAAATGGGTCGTGAGCTTCTCCAACAGAACGGTATTTATAAAAATAAAGGAGGGTATTATTATTAGGGTGAGGACAATCTAGTCTCCTATTGCCTGTGAATCATTTTAGACACGCGCTAAAACCGGGGCGTATAGTTTACGAAAATGAGGAGGTGGAACTCTCAATTTCGGTATCACTTACATGCAGTAGATAGTTGTTGTCTGGATACAATATTTACTCGAAGTGTACTGTTTCTTTTAATTATTTTTGAAGTTGATGATTGTTAGTAAGTTTGGCCGTGTGCGATTTATAATACAATATTCTATTTTTCGTTTACTGATAAATAGTTTACATGTCTTTCTCGTTTTGGAATTTTATGTTTTGTTTCTTTCACAACACCTCTTAGCAGTATTTACTTAATAGAATTTTCATTTATTCTGAAATATTTATATTTCCTTTGCTTGTTTAGAATCTCGTTTTTATTTTTGCTTATCAGTTTACTTAATATTTACTGTCTCCTAAAAACCACCTAGTCCGTGGCGATGGTGCTTATAGAAGGTTGGATTAAAGATCATGTTTGTTTTTCAGTTGAAATACATTGTAAAATATGTTTGAAAGCTTTGCTATGTTTAAACAAGAAGAAAATAACCCAGCATCTTAAAACTAAACACATTGCAATCCGTTTAATGTTAATATGTACATTGTTAATACCTGAAAGAATTGCAAAAGCTGTGGGCTGGTATCACACGCGCCACTGTTAAAAAGAGTACTGTTAATGCCAGATACGAATGGGTCTGGAACAATTGGGATTTGGCCGTGTATCTCGCATGTATATACACGAGTACGAAACTGGGCAGACGCACTACACTGGCTACCTATAACGCATAGTCGATAGTAGACTAGATTGTCCTCACACTGATTATTATTAATTTATTATAGATATCTAAATAAGTACAAAGGCATTTCTTTCAAATATGTATTACCAGGAAGGAACCATGTTTAAAACAATTGGTTCCAATACAAAATTTTTCCAAAAAGAAAGAAAAAAGTCTTAGTATATAAAAGTTGTTAATCGTCTATTTTGCTGGTGAAAGGTAATTTAATTCTCATGGTATTCTGATATATGCACCATTGTTCTGTAATACTCATTCCACCACTGCACAGAACCCTCGATAATTACTATAATTTGCAATATCAAATGTAACTAAATCATAAAAGTCCGTGCAACCTTCACACAACCATTTTGACACCCCACCTAACTCACTAATATTAACACAGACAGAGACCTTCACCGTTCCATTATTAACTCATTATTATTACCAGTTTCGTGAATTATTAACAGGAGAAGTGTAATACAGCAGAAAATTAATACAGTTTTCGCAATTTTACCAAGGAAGATTATCTGTGAGCGAAGGTTGCATGGAGATAATTCCTTATTTGTTTATATTTTAATATAACCATATTTGCATTTTAACGAAAATAAAAGGCATTATAATGATATAGGTATGCAAATAAGGTGTGATAATACATCACAAACAAATAAAAAATCATAAACGAACAACAAGAAAACCAAATTAGCACTGTTCATTTATTACAGCTAGGACACTTTCACTTTATCGTTATCGTTAACGCTTTCACTAGTAGTCAACAACAATGATAATAATTTCACTATTTGTGACACAGATGCGACGTGCGCATACATATATAAGTACAAGACTTGTTAACCTCGTAGACCAATGAAATGTAGCTCTGTAATTAACATTTTTACATCTTGTAAAAATCTAGCATATAATTTTATTTGAAAAGAAAAAACGGCATAGAAAAAGAAATACTTTCAAAGAACGGGTAAGAAATGCAATTATTACTTAATGGTACACTGCGTTAATTGTTTTAACACCGTAATCGTTTCAAATTCCGTGAAATATACCCGTCTATACCTAAACAATAAAAGCAGCTTTAAAAATCCTGGTCAGTTTTAAATACGCGAAAGAAACACTAGATGGTGTAATAAACGTTTTTTTTTATTCAGTAATATATGCAAATAAACGATAGCTGATAAGCGTTTATATTTTAGCGAAATGACCGCCGCATAAACGTCTTGAATTAGAGTAATTAATATGTGTATTCAACATATGTGATAAATGTTTATTTAATATAGGTGATATTTCTGTATTAAACGTTTGTGATAAACATTTATTTAACACATTGCTGTGTTTTATTTAATAAATAATAATAATAATAACGTGCTTCATTGTCATGAAAAATTACAAAATTTTATAGACAAAGCTAAGCAAAAATTACAACTACAAATAGGTACAACAAACAAACAAGTAATACATAGTGTTGACACACTAAGTTGTCAGGTAAGT
>JARFOC010000464.1:573254-587142 GCA_031763485.1 Osmoderma eremita
TTTTAAGCTGCTACACAAACGTAGCAGTAGCAGTTTGTAGCTGCTACGCAAATAGAGCAGTTTTACCCATCACTAGTCGCAACTGTGACAATAAGAGTTGGGTCGCCTCTGATGATACCAAAGAGTTGAAATAAATAGAATTTAAAATAGAAGGAACTTACAACGATACGATTTGAAGCACTTAGGTGTTTGACCATGTGTGAGTACGTGAGTCTTGCATGGGCGACTCACGGGTTCCTAACTTGAAGAACGGGCTTCCAAGCGGCGAAGGTAATAGCTAACAAGTAACACATTGTACTTATAACAAAAAACAACGCTGTCCTGTCGTGATCGGACGTAGACGAGCGGTTTGTTCTGTCCTGGACGGACGAAGGAGAAGAGCTCCGGGTTTTGTCCTGGTCGGACGAAGACGAGATGTTGTGCTGTCGCGGTCGGACGAAGACGAACATTATGTGCCCTGGGCGGACGGAAAGGAACTCAGTTAATATCCTGGTCGGTGGAGAACAAACCGCTGTTGCGTCCTGATCGGACGAAGATCACTTGTTGTGTCGCGAGTGGCCGAAAACTAACTTGAAAACGAACTCAATTTGCTTTGGGAATTTTCTTCCGAAGAAGAGTTGCAAAATTTGCTAGACTAGCGAAGGGTTTAACCAATCACAGGCCGACAAATATTCATTTAAAAATATGATACGAAAACAAAGCTTTACTGTGTTTGAATCACGAGTTAATTACGTATTCATTCGGTCAGAAAATCAGCAATGGTAATACCGATTAAAATGATATCTGACACCACTATATTTAATAAAAGAGAGATTAAATACAATTTAGAATTCGGATAATGAAATGCATATCTTCTGTATGCAGCGAACCGAAAGGGTTTTCGTCTGTCTACCTGGCAAAGGCTGTTTGTTGCAAGGGGCAGTTAAAGTGAGTGTAACAAAGAAACAAAATTGTTATATGAAAAAAGTCCAGAGAATGATGAAATTTAGATTCATATCATTCTGTATGATCTTCGGTTACAGCAAATAGCACTGAATATTGGATATCACTATACTGTGTATGTCACTAATCTAAATAAATGTATTTTTATAGAAATTCAAATTTATAATATGTTAACAGGAAATTGTACGATACGCATACATAATTATGTTTATAAACCTTTTAAAACTATGAAGTATTCATAAATTATGAATAAAGAAATCATGACCGCCTATAAAAAAGATAACAGTTAAAAATCAATAATGCGTATAACAGGATTCTACCTTACAGTAAGCGTTTATAAGCGCGCAAATGCCTTTAAAGCCTTGCATACTTAACTGTATCAACCAAATTATGTTCGCGTAGCTGAGATACCACCGCAAGGTGTAACTGTTAATTTATATTAAATCCAGTAGCTTTCATCTGAACAAAACGATAAAAATAGCATGGAAAATGTTAAAAATAAATATTTTTTTATAAGTATAATATATACAAATAATATTCTTTTATAGTAAAATTACTGCTCCTGGTCTTATCATATACAGTGACGGACAAAAAAATAGATGTAAGCGAAGAAAAATTAATTTATTTATTTCACACGACGCTTATTATAGAGAACGAGTCCTGTTTCTCACATACCCTTGTTATGTTAGTTAGAGCTTATTTTGTAATTTTTGATTTCGTTTTGATTTGAAATTGTTCATTGCGAAGAAAAATGGCAGAAATGGGCACTGAACGGAGAGGAAAAAATGATTATTAAGCAATTAGGAAGTGAAGGTAAAACACACAAGACAACCTTACAACCATTAGGATGTTCACAAAATAAGATCACAAATGCTTTGAAAACAGAGAAACTTATGAATATCCTGGAAAACTAAGAAATATGACTGCAAAAACTGATAAATACATAAAAAAATTATTATCTAAAAAGGCTCCGTGAAGAATTGCAAGGACTGTAGGCTGGTATCACCAATACACAGTATATCGAGAATTCTACACACAACAAATTGATTTAATAAATTCAGTACTTAAGTTTCAAGAGCACGTGCGTTCCCATTGTAAACCAAATCCCGAATAACGAAATTATTACAAGCAGTTGTTCGGGACTTGGTTGACAATGGAAGCCCACGTGTTCTCGAAGCATATGTACCGAATTTCTTATTCTTAAATTAATTTGCGGTGTGCGGAATTCCCCGATATACTGTGCATTAGACAAAGGATTTTTATTACATCCGTAAATATTTTGAGAGAAATAAATAGGAAGATATCATCGATTGGTGGAACATGACTTGCGTGATCGATCATCGATGAAAATTTGGAAAAACATCCTCTAGAACGACGACCACTGTAATATAAACCCAATAGAACTTGTATGGGCACAAGTGAAGTATCATGTTGCAGCCAACGATAAAACCTTCAAGTTAGCAGAAGCAAAAACTTTATTAAAATAAGGGATTAACCTTGTAACAGTTAGGGAATGGGCAAATTGCATAAAACGTACTACCTATTGCAGAAGAAAATAAAATGTATAAGCTGTATAACATAGTTGACGATATAGTGGATGAACTGATTATTACTGCAAACACAGGATCATCATCAGACATATCATTGGAATTAATTATGACTTTTTAATACATGCGTTTATTTCAGTTTTGTTAAAAAGAAAACAAATATGGAAGTATGTCAAATATTTGTGTATTCATACATTTTAACAATGCACGATAAGAATATGAGCATTTGATTGTTATGTACATATAATTATAATTAGTACACTTATTACAAATAAATTATTGAAGTTCATACAGTTATTTATCCGAGTTTCTTTGTATTTCTCCTTAAGGTGAAATCTTACTGGATCACACATGAATCTGTTTAAGATTGCAAACATAATGTAGCTATAGAAAAGAACACGTAGTTTTTAAATCCCCGCATAAAAAATAACCAATAAGGTTATACATTATGGTTTATGATTTTCGGTAATTTATAATTATCTATTACTTTAATCAGCTGTTCCTATTGAAATAAATTTGCATTTGCCGCTATTTCCGATTATATCTTTATTACTCCTGTGTGATGCGTCCGCAGATCACAGCGCCCACTGCTGTTCTTAATGGAGTTTAGTCCAAATGAGTTAACGATTGGATTCAGGCGATAATACAACTTTTCCATGACCTGCTCAATCGCCAGACCTGAATACAATCTAGAACTTTTGGCAGTGCGTCGAGAATCCACTGACAGCCCAAACATTTTAAAGTAAACAACTACGGAAAAAATGGCAGAGCTGGGTCGACACTTTACCAGAAATATTTCAAACTGTATTACAAAATAAAAGATATACCATCAAATATTAATTATTAGTTTCAAAAATGACACAATTGTTTGTTTTAACTGTACATCAGGTTGTAATTTTATAGAATGTCTATTTAATTTTTATTCTTATAACAATATATTTGTATATGATTTGTAACATACAGATATTGGATTTTTGATATAAACATTACATATTATTCTGTCCACCACTGTACATAAGTATGTAAATAAATATCAATTACACGACAATGAACTCTCTTTTACACAAACGCAACTGTGTTTATCGCAAGGAAATCTCAACATGTCAAAGTCTTTAAGATGATGCTTGAGATACGAACGTACATTACATACGCAGTGCGAGTGATGGTATATGGCGAATTAAATGCACACAAAAACTAGTCACCGGAGACGATCAGACTTCTGGTCTGACCCAATTTACACGCAAACAATGATATCTGGTTACTTAATCTCACTTAGTTGTGGGAGAATGCGTCGATTAAAGCCTCGTGAAGGATACATTTTTATCGTATAAAGAAGTTATTCAACCTCAGCGTTGTGTAAACGAATTTATTATGCTTTTACTTTATTAGTACAAAGGACAAAACATGTCTAAGCGTTAATTTTCGCACCGACCATTTGTTAGCTAGTTTGCACTTGATTAGCAACAACACTTTCGAGTACCATTGACCTATTTAAGAACGAACAAATAGTTAATAGTGAAAACCGTCCAATTATAATGATGCACAGTGAAGCAGCGATTTCCTGTTGAAATATGTTACAATTGCGTGGAGAAATAAAAGAAACGAATATAGGAAGCAACATACAACAATAACCGAATAGTGGAACGATGTACCTGTGTTAAAAATACAAAGTTTAGATCATACGGCTATATCGAAAGGTATTAAATCGACAAGCGCCTTGGGCTACTATTTAACACCGTTGTGGCACCATGGGAATATCGAGTTGGCGAGCTGCTGTAATGAGTTTCACGCTATCGCAAAACGACCGCTGTCGGAAAAATTAAGAAACTAGCGCTGTCGGAAAAATTAAGAAACTAACCTTGCCGGATCGATAGAGAGCGTGGAAGAAATATCGAAAGCTATTTATAAGAGGAAATTGGGCTCAAAAAACAATTATTAGGCGGATTGCTAATCTTCAAAGCTCTTAGCGCATGAAAATGAGAAATATTACGCCCTCCAGTAGAAACAAATCTATTTTATCAATGAAGTATACAACATTACGTTTGCTCATTCTTTCCTTTGCAAATTATATTTTCTTTCTATAAATAAATAATAAAGTTTGCCTTTATAACTGAATATGGAAGTGAACAAAGACATTTATAGGCCTCCATCTTAGTATTACTTTAGAACATGGGACCCGCACTCAAGCAGCATCATCAAGGAGTCAAAGCTTTCTGTAAATAGGCAATTTTATTGCAGAAGTATTTAAAAACTGACATAAATGCATAACTTCGTGATGAGCTATGCTTGCTTTTCCAGGAAAAAAAACGATAAAAACAGCAGAAGACACTTTGAGCGATAGTTCTGTAATATAAGACTGGACCTATACGAATGGCAATCAGTTTTAAGGATTCATAAAGGAGCAATGGTTTTCTAAGTATTCCTGGGTAAACTATATTTTATTTACTATTGTGCAATTCAACGAGTAATAATAATGATAAACATTATTTAGGGTTCAACAGTGAAAAAGCATAAACGGTCTCCCAACTTAACCATACATGGGTACAGAACGAAATGTCAATACAATAAAAATAATAATAATAAGCAATCGCAAAATTCAAAATTTCAGAACAAAACGAAGTTAATCATGAAAGAAAATATTTATTTGCCCTTTTATACATAAAATAGGACTCTCCCTTATAACATTTCTTCTAAAGGGGAGCAGAACAAACAGCGCGTTATGTTTGGAACCTGAACACGGTAGGTATTTAATATGATTCATTAAAGATGGACAGTCAACACCGCCGCTAAGTAAACTTTGTAGGATCTTAACAGTAGTACATTTTTTCTTTCTCGCAGTTCCCTTACACTACGTTCTTGTATAGCAGAATGTTGTGGTTGTAATTTCTTTCAGGATATGAGCCGTCTGTCTTGTGAGATACTTTAAAAATGCCTCGACCCTCGCTCCAGATGTAAAATACGCGTGCTGATTTAGGACTCCATACTATTGATGCGTATTCCGATCGGCTTCTAGCTATTTCATAGTAGTAGACACATTTCAGAACGCCGGTGCTGCTAACATATTTGGAAGGTTTGAGGCGCTTAAACTCATGTCCCATATATGGTCAACGAATGACTGCTGCGGATCAAAATAAGTACCCAGGTACTATCAGCAGCATTAGTCTTCACTCAGTGCAAGGGACGGATTTTGTGATATCTGGAAATATTCTACACGTTATCTCTCGATGGCATGCAATAAATTTCTTGCCCGTGTGTTCCGTTCGATCGTAATATAAGCTAACCCTTTCCACGATCCTAGGGACTGAGGGTAAGGTTGATTTTTTAAGAAAACATATGCCCATTGTTTACATTTAGTTGAAATAATTAAAAATAAATAATTCTAACAATAAAAAAAAAACGTCTTAATTGGAAAAAGTAAAGCTATGCTTTCCTAAAGCTATTAATTAACTAGTGTAAGTTATCATTAGTCAAACATTTATTATCCACTTGTTGACGTTGTTAAATTTAGTAATTAAATAATTAATTACCAATTTGTTAAATTCTATATTAATTACAAATACAATTTCAATATTAATATTGCAAACTGTTTTGTTTTGTGTGTGATCTTCGAAATTGCAATAAAAATGCGTAGATGTGGACTGTACATTTCTTGTTGATTTATTGTTTAAACAGTAATAATTTACAAAACCGTTTGCGATAATTCAGATGCAATGAGATATACAAAAAAAAAGTGTTGCTTTGACGATCGACTCATAACTTGTATGTTACAAACAAGGGACTAAAAAAAACTGCTATCTGCGATGGTAGCTAAAAAAAAATGCAATTCCCTCTGGAAGGCCACAATCGAATTATTCAAACAAACAGCGGTTATGAGAGAACGCGCGATTCAAATATACGCAACAATCAAACACAAATAATCTTCTTCTAAACCAACACCCTGTCTCAGCCGTGAGGACCGTAGATAAGGGATTGTTTATTTGAAAATCGAAAGGAACAGACGAGCAAAAAATCCATGCATGTAACGTGTAGAATATTTCCAGAATTCACGAATTCCATCTCTTTCAGTGAGTCAAGATTAATGCCGCTCGTTGTACATAATGACGTGCAGGGCAACTCTTTACGTCATAATCAATTTCGAATATTAATTCCTTAGATCATAAATTACCCTGCATTTTGGAGATTATATGATAATTTACGCTAAAACAGTCAACCGTCTGAATAATACATAGTTATACCTACACAAACTTACAGCAAATAACAACCTCCAAAGTTTAAACATTACGGTATTTGTATAAAAGATTCTTAAAGCTCCTACACTCAACCTACTTAAGTAAATTATAAAAACCTGATTATCACCTAAATTATAGGCTCAACTCTAATTTCATAATGTCTAATAAAATCATAAGTAATTGATTTAAACGCAAATTTGGCTATAATTTTCCCACGATTAATTAGAGAGCGATTATTAGATGTGCGGCATTATAAAATGACGCCTACTTTACCCCACATCCGCTTTTACGTAAAATCTCGCCATATGCGCACAGTAAAAATATGAAAAAAGCGTAACGTGAACGTAAGCTTAACTATACAAACGCTGAAGATTATGCAAACGCCTATACATCTCGTAGTTTCTCACGGATGCAGATGGTAATAATAAGAAGGAAGTTACACCATGCAAAATGCGATTTCCGCACAGACGCGGACATTCAATTTGCATGGTGATATACGTATTTGGTGGTTTATGTTGACGGAAATACTTTTAAACAACCTTGAAATATATACCTAAAACTAGTTTATAGAGGTGCCTTCCTGAGTTTTTGCTTTTTTTTGAATAAAGTATTTTTAAAGGAAGTTGAAATGGGGTCAAAGATATATGGAAATAAATTTTGTATTTGAAAATGGATAAGTATTGACACATTCCCAATCTTTATTGATATGAACATCCAAACTTTACTTTCCCATTGGTTATTTTTATTTTAAAGCTGACTGGAATAGATTTATTATATTCCCGTTAAGTCTAAACGTATACGAAAAAGTATTAAAATATATTTTTAAAATTTGCAAAGCACAACGGTCCCTCTTCTTTAGATGCTGATCGCGTCCCTAAGGAGGTCAATACAAACACCTGAAAAATTCCACAACGCCAACTCAACAAGATAAATTTGTAATATTACCCATTCATAGAATAACGAAAGGAATTAGCCGAGTCGTAAAAGGCGGAAGCATGAAAATTTGCCATAAATAGTCGAATACAATACGTAACCGTTTAGGAAACCCAAAAGGCAAACCGGAAATGAAACAAAAGTCTGGAATTTACAAAATTACATGTATACATTGTGAAAAAGTTTATAATGGTCAAACAAAGGCGGTAATTCAAACTAGGTATAAAGAACATATCGCTCGTTACCGATATGGAAGAGCAGATATGTCTAGAGTGTTGCTGAACATATCCAACAAACCAGACATAATATAAATGTAGATAATATAAAATTGATGAAATCAGTAACTTCTATGCGGGAACTAGATACATGCTAATCGAAATACATTAAAAAATAAAAACCTTAATCGGGAAGAAGGACTAGTAGGTTTCTTCAGTTTGATGGATTTACTACAATAACAGCACATAGCTAAGAACGGTCGAGTACGAATCTTCCAGGAATTTTGCGTTCGGGGTACGTGAGAGGATGTAGATAATTTATGGGTGTCTAGAGAGAAAAAGTGCATGTTTTTAAAAACAGTTATGTTTATTTTCATTAGGTTTGACGACGGAAATCCACGTATTCCCGAAACACGTGTCCAGAATTAACCAATGTAAATGTGCAGGAGGAGTGCTCCGATAAAGTGTGTTTATTAATACGTTTAATCCAAATAACATTTGGTAAAAAAATATTTACAATTTACAATTATTGCAATAGTTGAAGATCTAAAATAACTTTCGTTCGTAAAGTATATTCAGATTCTTGTCCATCGGGAAATGCACCTCCATAAGTGAATTAGTAAAAGTGCCCTTCTGAATCGCAAATGCGCCAGATTTCGAAACCAAATCCAACAGGTTTTCTTAACAGGAGGTCTAACAAAGTAGAACTCTACTGCTGATCAATAGACAGATTATGTGAAAATATGTCAAATTGTAAATACATTCTATTCCTCAAAAAATGATGGTAAAAATGATCTTATTGTGACAAAGTGGTCGTTTTTCTTTAAAACATCATTGCTTGATTCCCCTAAACATATTTGTAATCGTGAAAAATCAAGTTGATAATTTTGTTTTGCATATTTTACACTGAAGCCAACTATGAGATTAGAATATCTAATTCCGATAACCATTAACCATAATGCCTTATTTTAAAACTGTTTTCTATAAGGGAGTTTACTAACTAAAAGTCTCTCTAGTGAATACGAGGGATGTCTTTTATATTTCAGGAATAGGACAGAAACTAAAATTAATCATAGTACATGGCTTTATTGTTTTTCAAAATATTCTCAATGAAGATCAATACACTTTTGCATCCGCTTGAAACAGTTATCGAAGCAGTTTTTCCATTCCCATTGAGGTACCTCCAAAATATGCATTTTGAAAGCATCAACCACTTCTTCAGCCGTCGAAAAACGTTGACCACGTATATTTTGTTTGACGTGCGGAAACAAAAAGAAGTCATCGGGTGCCAAATCAGGGCTGTACGGCGGATGACCCAACAATTCAACTTCTTCAGTTGCCAAAAACTCTCTTGTTTGAGTTAATGTTGAGAGCTCGCATTGCCCTGGTGGAGAATGATCCGTCTTCGGCGGTTGATTTCCCTTATTTTTCCGAATACTTCTGGCAAACAAAATGTTGTGTACCGTTCAGAATTGACCGTCCGACGTTGCACCAATGGTACAGTTGCCACATGTCCGGCTTTTTCCGAAGAAACAGGCGACCATTTGCTTCGAAGTGCTTCATGCGCGAACAAATTTTGTTGGATTTGGCTCATCTTGAAAGATCCATACAGTCGACTGCTGTTTACTTTCGGGCTCATAGCCATCCGATGATTTGTCACCGATTACGATGTCATAGACATGCTTTGAAGTACCCTGATCGTATTTTTGGAGCATTTCGTTCGACTAATCCACATGAGCCTATTTTTGAGCGATTGTCAAATTATGTGGAATCCAATGCGAACAATTTTTTTTACGGCCAAATGTTGATGCAATATTGAAGTTTTTCATGGTGCTTCATCGTCAAATGCCGAATTAAGTTCATCGATGCACTGTTGTCGAAAATAGTAAAAAATAATGACACGAAAATGTTCACGAGTTAATTCCATTTTTTTGCCAAGATAATTTTCTAAGCCACTGTAAGTAAAACAAATATCGCTTGTACGACAAAATGTTCCGAGTAAATATACTGTCTAGAAGGCCGAAATTTACGATACAGGCGTCAGTTGTCAGGTGGCAGCACCTGGAACGCCTATTCCCGAAATATAAAGGCATCCCTCGTATATACCCTCAGTATTTTAAATGATGTTTCCTACTTCTTAGAAAAAACTATGTACGAAAATGCTTCGTTTGTGGTACTGTGGCCATATTAAAGGGTCGGTCTTTCTACTTTTCTTTGCACGAGATGTTAAATTCCAGATCTCGGTGTTTCTATGCGATTTCGAATTTAGAATCACCTTTAAAATTTAGGTTCCTATAAGCAACATCGCCTAACAAACAACTACACAGTTCCTAGCCAACCAATTCATTAAGCTAAAAGATAAGCGAAGCGTACAGATAACAAACATCAACTCATAAATACATACTACTGTATGTATCTATAGATAGATAGACGAAACACAAATGCTCAACCAAGTTTAAGGAACTAACATTTTATCATGTCGGAGTATGCCTGGTTTACATCTCTGTTTCTCTTGCACCTTCTATTTTCAAGCACAGGTACAAATTCAAGCACGATCTGCGATAAAAATGAAACATGTTGTTTTCGTTTTTATCGCGAACAGAACAGCTCATACAGCTTTCACTTTTAGGAATCCCATGATACCTCTATTCATGAATGTATGCATGTACCACGTATACGAACATTATGCGTTCGTGCGAACATGAAAACATAATCAGACGGCATAAATTATTCTAGGGCTGTACAGAGAATGAGTTTGGAAATTGAAAAGTTGTTACGGTAAATCATGAAATGCGTTTAAGGAAAAAAAGAAAAGCTATTTTCACATGTTCACATACTATTGTGTACAAGACGCAAAATTTAGTTGTGTTGTCGATTCTTATGATAATGCTGACAACTTTTACTTCCTGTTATGTATATATATATGACTTTTTACTATTGCTTATGTAATGAATAAATTAGCTGTTAGATGTATAGGCTTGTCATAGATTGCTTCCTACAGACTAAGTGTCTTCCGCCTTATTATAATTAGCATCGGAAATATCACCTCTACACAAAGTGAAGATGTTTAATAAGCTCTACAGCAACAACAGATTGATTTAGTGCCATTACATAAATTTCTACATCGACTTCAATACCACTTTTAATTGTATACGAAAACCTATTTCCGTCAAAACAGATACCAGGTAATTAAATTTTAAATTATTTTCTAAAGATGTCTTTAATACAACGTTTTCGGGAGACATAAATCATAATTCAATCTGATTTCCAGAAACACAGCATGCTATGTATGTATTAAAAAGTTATTTGGTATGTGTAAGGGGAACATTATTTATTTTGGCATTTATGACCTTCCGACGCTACACCCAAAACAAAATTACAAAACCTTCTCACAAAATAAAGACCACCATGCCCTAACCAATTTTAAAGGGACTTCATGGAGTTTAAATTTATTGCAGAAATAACTGCTACGCTTTAAAACTGGTAGTAAATCACTCAAAATGTCGTAACGCGACAAACCAATCAAATACAAACAAAACAATACTGATGGGGAAAAAATGGTTCCTTGTTATATGTTACTTTAATATTATGACACCCCTACCGATTATGGAACGTTTTGCTGTTTCATCATTTCCATATATCACTGTTGAGTCAGACGAAGGCCGAAGCTTATTGTAGATTGTGTGAACTTGTCAAAATACTTTGCTTATAACGATGCTCAATTACGAACTATCTGGAATTTATGCTCAAAAACGTTAATGCTCTATGATCTTAATTAGATTATCCCAAAATGCACGAACTTGATACTAAAGCTGCAGTGGCGGCGCGAAAAATATGTACCGCACTCAGAGATGATGCCGTAAGTGATTGAACAGCACGGAAGTGGTTCCAAAAATTTTCTTCGGGAGATTTGAAGTTGTCCGATGCAGCACGCTCTGGAAGATCGAAGATCATTGCAACGAGGATATTCAACAGGTTGTGGAGGAAAATTCCAGTACAACTTGTCTAGAGCTTGCAGAAAAGTTCAATGTGAGTGAGGTAACCATTCGTTTACACCTTCATCAGCTAGGAAAGAGGTGGAAGTTATGCAAATGGCTCCCGCATGACTTGACAAATTAAGTCGTCTTACCATTTGTTCGGCAAACATTTCACGCAACGATAATGAACCAATTCTCGATCGGTTGTTAACCTGCGACGAAAAGTGGATATTGTACTCATATTCTAAGCGTTCGTATCATTGGTAATCGCCCACAGATTCGGTACCACACACTCCCAAAGCTTTGGTGGGCAACAAAAGAAATTGTCAATTATGAGTTTTTGGAAAGGGATCAAACCATCACTGCTAACTTGTATTGTAAACAGCTTCGGCGGTACAGGCAGCACTCATCCAAAAAGAGCCTTCTTTGATCAATCGAATGAAAGTAGTACATAACGATCTATAAAATGGAAACAAATATGACGCCGTATTTTCAACGAACAAGTATACGCTTGATTTTGAAATTCAAGACTATTGGTAAAAACACCAACCTGATGATATTAACGGAAAAAAAGAGGCCAATGGTAATATCAAAATACCCAACTCACTGCAAACTGCTTGACGACAAAATAATTGAATAAGTAATGATAATGAATATTGAGCAGCACAGAAAACAAATGGCAAGAGAGAGCAAAGTGAGAATTTACAAAAAGTGTGCTAGGACAAAATTGGCATATATACTGCATAAATCCATATAAGCTCATGTAAAATAAAAAACATTTTAAAAACCACCGAAAAGAAAACACTAAGAACACCAAAGAGAGATCTTGACGTAGAATACCTAGGCTTAGATTTAGAAGATGAGGTCGTGTTGGCAGAATGAATTGAGAATCGCGAACTGGGCCAAAGCTAACAAAGCGTGTAACAAAACACAAAAGATAAATAAATAAATCCCCTAGAAGGTAAGCTGAAAGCTGGTCGTACGGATCTCAAATGACTCCTTCATTTAATGAAATTAGGACCAAAATGGGCCAAAACTAAAAGAAGAAAAATATAAGTGTAAAACTTCTGAACTGCCTTAAATTAAATCCAATTTTATGTAGAAGTTTCATTAATTTCTTCTCCTTAATTAATTGCTGTTTAATGTTTAATTTTTTGTTTTCACTACACAATGTTTTACAAATTTCCTTTGTTAACCGCTCACCAAGAGTGAAATGTTCATTGTTCCAAATTCATTTTTGTTTTTAAAATTTTCGCCGTTTTTCAGTTTATTTAACCGATTTCATGCATTCTAATCATTAGTAACAGCAGTGAAGCTCCTAGGACGCTAATAAAAATATCCGACTTGACGCAATATGAATTCAAACAAAATAATAATTGACACAAGCGTATTTTCGTTTGCATCAAGCCCGGTAATAAAATGCTCATATCAAATAATAAACGAGAAAATGTCAATTAAACCTTTGTTTCCGCATCCTGCACTATTTATCCTTTAGTGTGTACCATTTATATTAATATTACACTTGGTAAAAGTTATAGAAAAGATAATAATTATAAACATTTAGCCTAGTGTCAAAAATCACGCAACCGTTCTGAACAAAAGATATGTACATAAATATGCACATTCATAACACGCATTTCGCGTATAGAAAGTTAGCATTGTTAGCTTTACCAGTCTCACCATTACGCAACAAATCGGCACGAAGGGTTACCAATATAAAGACCAATAGAAATATATGCTTGAGTTGGCACATTATTAAAAAAAGCAGTTCCATAATCGAAGGGTTGCCCATATAAATTTTATTATTGTTTGACTTACTATAGATCGTCTCAACCTCCGTATGCAGTATGGGATATAATAGCAACTTTTATCTCTTGCTATCGTTAGTTGCTGTCATTTTCGCTATCTTCACTTCCGATTGCTATGTTGTGTGAATAGTTATTCATTATTAAGTCCAAAAAACCTCACGAAAAGGAAAGGCATACAACTAAATGACCGATTACAAACATATGATAAGAACACGCAAGCACCTATTCGACGTAAAG
>JARFOC010000464.1:596852-610524 GCA_031763485.1 Osmoderma eremita
GAGGATGGCAACTTAGTTGCCGAAATACGTATACAGAGTTCTTTACTCAACAAGGTGGTAAGGGGTATTTTTAACTTCTTTCTTTGTATGGTAACCGTTATCATCAAAACGGTTGAAGCCTTAGAGCTAAAGGCAATATCTTGAAACAAGTGAAGGGAAATCCATTTATTAGTGGTTTAAACAGGCAGCAACAGGCAGAAGTGTTGGAGTTGAAACTCTTAGAAAAACCGTAGTAGACTATCACGAAAGAAGGGCCATTTATAAGTGAAATAAATAGAGAGAAGTGTTGACAGAAATCTTTGCTAAAAAAATCAGTCAGTAGAATTTTGTAATATATTTTTTTCTGTTTAAAGTAAATTCCATATTTTTGCATACGACGAGAAAAAGGTAATGTGGAATTGGCAAAATAAGATTTATTCCAACGGTCAAACATGAGGGACGACATGTAATGATTTGGAGGCAATAATGAGGCTTACAACAGAGCGGTAAAATATAACTTTATTCCTGGTATAGTGGATGCAAATGGTATATCAAGACATTCCGAGGTAATTTATTTAGGATTCTGATTCGTATATCTTAGCAAAAACTGGTTACAAACTAATTGGAGGATAATTTTTTAATTCATTACAATCTTTTTTGAACAAAGTTTCACAACGGATATTTTAAGTTTAGAAGAAAAGATACCTTTTTGAAAAGAAATACGTAATAACAGGAACAATAAGTACCATATAGTGTTTAACGATAAAAGATGTTATATTAACATACGCTATAGACTTAGAAGTGCTCAGATTTTTAATAATAATTTCAATATCCTTTTCCATAACAGGTGCTACAAAAAAAAGAAAGAATTCAAGTTAAGCATATAAAAATACTCAAAACCGATTAAACTTAACAGCTAGGTACCTATTAGTTTTTATGGGGTACGGGTACTTTATGGCGTCACTGTATCCGTGGACACATTATGCATACTTATTTAAAAGTACTTTAGGATAGAACTGTTCTTTCGTAAAAAAGATAATTTTCCTTCGTTAACTAACTGTACGGTCACATGCAAAGTGACAATGAACTGGAGACCAAAAAAGAAAATAAACGCCAACCTACCGCAGTAAAACCACTACCGTCCCCGTTCACTTCTCCGTTGATATTAAAACAAGTAACGATGATTAAATTACTAGTTCATTACCTTGCCCGCGCATATCAATTATTACTCTTTTTCGTTTTGTGTCACGGTTTACGGAGCATAGAAAACCAATACTTATCATTCTATGCGGCTGTAACCGTTGGATCTGCTTCACTCCTGGGAGAAGGAAGTTCCCACAACGCAGAGTAGATAAGAAAAAGAAGAAAGAGTAGGCAAGATATATTATTAAACGCATGCATATAACGCAACGAATAAATTATAGTGATCATATAAACATGACTTGGATAACTTTGTAGAAGCTTAACAGAAATTTCAGTAAGTAATTTAAGTAAGAAATTTAACAAATTAAAAAATATGTATAAGTTTGTGTACATACCTTGAACCATTGCAGTACTTTTCTAACTCTAGCTGTATGCTCTCTATTTTATTCAGAATAAAAGCTGTGTAATATGTGCGCATACCGTATGCTAGCGAAACATATCAACATACCTATAATGAGAGAGAGAAATGCGTTCGACATAGAAAATCAATTTTATACGCATAAGTATTAAGCCGGGAACACATTGTTCTAACGTATTGTGTTTTGTTATAATGGCTACACAAGTTTGCATAAATTATAGAGTTTACTTCTCGTGTATTTAAATGTGCATGCCGTTCATTTAAATACATGAGGAATAATGTGTTCCACACACTGTGTAACACATTTATTTTGTTGAGGCGTAAATTAAAGGATATAATATATAATCTATACGGGCCCCTTGCGATGTCAAAAAAAAAAAAAAGATTTTCTATGAGACTGGATAAGTAACCTTTCACGTTATACTAAAGATTTCCGTGAAGAGTATCAATACAAATGAGTCAATTGACCCTTATATGGTAGATTATAATACCGGGCAAATAATACAAAAGGGGTAAGGCACAGACGGATGTTCCTTGTCTGCTATTTATATTTTTTTACTAACAATTTTCAGTGAAGATGATTTTACTCCTGATATTTATTTTGTTTTTGTTTGGATGAATAAAAATATTTGAACAATAAAAATCGCCCAAAGGCTTATTTGTGTACTTTGAATCAGGGATTATTACATCTTGAGACAATTTTTAAAAGGTCAAATTACATTCTCAGGAATTTAAGTACAGTATGCGCCTAAAGTATAAATTCAGTAAATCCTCCAACACGTCGATTTTTATTGATAAAAATACACACTCTTTCTGAAACATCCAGCTGTTTATTTACTTATTTATTACTCAGCTTATCAGCAAGAATTCACTCTGTATAAATTATAAAGAAAAAAGAAGTTTGGGAAATCATTTCGCCAAGTAGATAAAATTAATACACTGATGCACTTTGATGAACAAAAATACAAAATATTTTCTTGTAATTCAATTGTCGGTTCTTTTAAAAATTTAGTTTAGGAGTATAGTGACTAAGCAAATAAATTATCTAAATCAAAATCCCAAACCGTATTGCATCTCAAAAGGCCTTCATAGATACATAAGTTTTAAAATCGCACACTTTCACGTCACGAATAAAAGGTCATCCGCTCGGAATCCAGTCATTATCGGTGACTAGAATCCGCTCCACCTGCCACCGACCAGAGATATTTCCACGGAGAATTGTGACCTTGCTTCGAGTAATACACCCGACGCAAACCCGAAACTAAAAAAAAAATTGAAATGTTAGATCGGTTCAACGTCGACAAAACGTAAAAAATTTCGGCGAGCGCAGATTACGAGACCGATTGACGACGAACCGAGGTCACGTTATAGCCAGTTTCGCGAAGAATCCATTAACCTATCATGCGACAACTAAAATTACCGATGATCCTCCTCACGAATCCGGGAAAGTTAATGAGATGCAGGAGAAGAATAGGTTCGTGATGAATACCGGATTGTTCGCGTATTGTTGCATCGGGGTAATGTGCATGACATTTAGCGCTGCAAGAGGGGCACGGCACTTAATGGTAATAGCTTAGTGATGGTAATTGGAAATGGTGCTCACGTAGCTGGAGCGTTTAAGATTACGTCAAACGTTCATTTAGTTATTTTGAATAATCGACGTTTTGCTTCTCATTCAATCTCCCTATTTCGAAGATGGAGAAATTATTAGGCGCACAGATCTTCCAGGCGTGAAATTATATGATAATTACCTCCAGAAATGTCCAAAGGCAACCATTAGTTAGTTTCCTATAACTAGATCACATTATACGTCAATTTATCAGTTAACATCCCTACATACGTATCTTGCACTACTGCATCAGTAATGAATTAATTTTAATATAGACATATGGACCTACATATACATATAACCGTTTAACCATTAACGGGTCAGGTTAATTATTGTTACACTTACAATAACATACAGAACCAAAAGAGATGAAATTGTGAGAAATATAATAATAAAAATTGTTAATGAATGAAACTTACCTATATATTTATTATTACTCAGTGACGTAAGTGCTTAAAAACCGAAGTTAGAGGAAAAGAATATCATAAAAAAGCTATCGTATGCCAGTTACGAAAAATGGTATTGACAACTTTAATACGAATAAACAACAGTTTTTCGATATATTTTAGTAAAATATGATACAAATACTCAAGTCACTACTTGTCCAAAAAGAAATTATAAAACTCACAACCATAACATCCCGTTAACATCAAGTCCCTAACGACTACCACGAAATATAATTCACTGGGTGGAAATTCGGGATCATCATTCCTCTATGTACGGGGATGGTATGGGCAATACCCGTGTTTGACGATAGATGGCGCTTTGTGTGAACATCTGCATTACCGACTGTGGGTACTATAGATGTCGACTAAAGAATATATTCTTTAGTCGACATCTATCAAAATTTCGGAAAGATTCATCGAGTACTTTAGTTTTTATAGCTGTTGAAAATTACTAAGTGTATGTATTTTTGCAATCAAGGAAAAAGAACAATACCGGTCAGTGATTAATTTCTTTCTTTCGATGGGAAAACGTGTGCAGAAATCAAAGACAAGTTGCATGCAATTTATAAGAATCATGCACCATCGATGACTATCATCAGATACTGGTTTAATGAATTAAAGCGTGGCCGAACCTCCGTCTTTGATGGGGAGCGCCCAGGTCGTCCTGTTGAGGTGACTACGGGCGATATGGTCAATAAAGTGCGTAATATCGTATTAACAGACCGCCGGATGAAGATAAGAGAGATTGCTAAGATGGCAAACATCTCAATTGAACATGTACAAAATTTCCTGCAGACGATTGATCAGAAACGGAATCGCGTGACAACTTCAACGCAATGTTTTGGCCATGTTTAAGCGTAATACGAGTGACTTTCTGCCGCGTTATATGACCGTTGATGCGACGATGCCATCAGCCAGAAATCTCATGGCGACGATTTTTTGGGATTCGCGAGGTATCTTAACAGATTATTTGACTAAAGGAAGAACTATGAAAGAGCAGTACTATACTTATTTATTGGTCCGATTCGACGCTGAAGTAAAGAGGAAAAGGCTACACCTAGCGAAGGAAAAAATCCTCTTTCATAACTTCCCGGCCCACTCATCGGCTACTGTGACAACAAAACTGGGCCAGTTACGGTACTTCATTCCATTCCCAATATTTAGCAAATTTGGCCCCCTGTGTTTTTTTTCTAATATAAAAAAATGATCTGGTCATTGCGGAAACACAAGCCTATTCTGCAGTTTTGCAACTCTTATTATTTGGATGGCTGAAAAAAGTTAGAACATCGTTGAACTAAATGTATAGAGCTAGAAGGAGATTATGTCGAAAAATAAATATACTACATGCAAAACAATTGCGTTGTTTTTCTGAACACAGGTATTTATCATACCACCCTCGTATGTGAATGTTCCTGCACCAGTTTCACGCTAACATTTTCGCAAACATCACTTGACCCGTATTACCTATATAGGTACTAAGTAAAGATATCGCCAAGCACATTATTGTCAACTCTCAATGCAGTCAATAGTACCGGAAATCGATTGGCACTCGTTACTCCTCTTCATAGGTATCCCTATAATGAGGATCTCGTTAATCCAATCAGTAAAAAGCGTTTCGATGTTCTCATGTGTGGAATTGAACACTACCGTAAAAAATCAGGAACCCCAAAAATGGTCCGCATTTTATTTAGCTAATACTTCGTCTATTCCATGATGTCATGAACACGGTCCCGAACTTCTAAAGTGCGGCAATAACAGTGATCCCGTCCTGGTGTTTACTCTTACGGCCCTCGGCGTCGTTATCTTCACCATTTTTTGATAGTTCCATTTGACCATATGAGTTGTTACAATATTTCCAAAACATTGTCTACCTACATCACATACATCAGCTTTTTTTCATCAAACCATTGAAGAACAGTTTTCTTGAAATCTTTATCATTGTAACGTACACGCGCTGACGGTCATACTGTTACTTTTCACAAAATAATATCGGTAACAGTCAGATGTCTTCTGGCAGACTGCATCCAAGTAACTATCGCCGATATCTATAATAATGCGTTTTTGCTGCAAATTGTGTAAGTAGTAAGGCTTCATCAATTGTAACAATTATTAGAAAGATACTATTCGACATCACTGTTCTAGAAATCTTGCCCTGTAAGCTTAAATATTTTCGGCTATTCTTGAAGAATTTGCACAACTTCTAGTTAGAGTTCTGGTTCTAGGTCGTTTGCTCATTTGTCAACATAATAATGACCTCATGCATACTACCAGACGCACAAAGTAGTTGGCGGAACAAGATTTTAAGGCTCTGGAGCGGTCACTATAGTCAACAAATCTTGGTCCGATTTGGCACTTTTAGTCATTTGTAATAGTGTCCCACATCTCACAGAAAATTACAGTTCTGAGGGAGAATTAAATTAAGCCAAGAAAATGCTAGCGGTGCAGATGTAGATGAAATTAAATATATAGGAAAATATAGGCAGTTCCAGCAGCTCACGACGGATTTACTAAATAATACAACAAAAATGCTAGTAAACTCTCACATTCGATTAGGTGCTTTTATTCTGGAAAAACGTATCTTCTGTCACAATATTCACAATACTAATAAATGTAATATGAAATATCACTGTGGTATTCGTCGTACCATAATAAGCCAAAAAATACATTAATTTTGCTTAAACAGATGATCAAATCTTTAAATATATTGGTTCTTGGGTGAAATGTTTCTAAAATTTTGGGAATTGCGATCCTGTCGAATAATGTAAAGCAAATGACTAACACTTTCAAACACAGACAAGTTCTTACAGGTTTTACCAACGACGTTAATTGATGCTAATCAGTATGTTTCAACAGCTTACACATATGGATGAAACTTAACAAAATAAAGAAATTATAACACAGTCCCGAAACTTTGGAAACATCCCACGAGGTAATAATATGATTTTTAACATAATATTATCTCGAGCTTCTTTTGCGATCGTGATAGATATCGTTTCTACATATACAACTATTGAAAATTTTGATTTAGGACGCCGGTTTCAATGTGTTATTGCTAAAATGATTCCAAATCGGACTGCTAGAGAAGGGAGACTGTCCGCGGAGTGTAGAGCGTAGATGTACTGCATTGGCAACCAGAGCAGTTTTTAAAAAAAAAAATTCGCTCCTATTAACAGATATTGATTTTTCAACCCAGTATAACTTTCCTTCAAAGATTACAATATATATAATTCCCTAAGTAAAGCAGCTTTAATTATCTACACATCAACCGATAATACTTTTCGCGGAACAAAAACGCCTTAACTAATGACTCTTTAAAACAATCGTTGCTTTCTGTTGTAATTCTTGCACTGGTAATGTAATTAAACTTCCGATTATGACATCGGCCTAACAAAATACGACAAGCAGTTCGTAACAACGGGTTATTACTTATCTGTGTGTAACAAATTAACTTTTCCGGTTCTTTGTAATCTACCTATATCTAAACCGCGAGGCTAAATGACTTAAAATTGAATATTGTGTTGTAAAATAAAGTATTAAAGAAACGTGTCAGGCAGAATTAATTCCTTTCGTTTGTATTAAAGGATAAATCAGCTTCGTTCGTGCCATTATTTTTATTAGTATTTGAATATTAAAAAGCACAAATATTTTCTTAATCTATTTGCCTTAGGTATATGGTAATAAAAAATTAATAAATAAATCAAAAAAACTATATTTAAATTATAATGATAAATATTACTTACTTCATCACTTGAATAATAATAATGATACAACATAACTGAAGAAATAAATCACCTATTCATCACTTAGTCTCACAAACATACCCGCAAACGGTTCTACCGATACTGAGTCTTAAGATCATAAACGTATAGTACACACTAATATCTTTGCATAACTGATAAAAAATTATCAATCACACAACCGTGAATAATCGTCTAATGCTAATATTTACACAAAAATTAATTATCTCATGTTTTTAATACACACAACAGAAAGGCCCTATTTTATACAGTTTATTAAGAGGATCATATCATAGAGATAGTACGGGTATTTATCGGTAAAAAATTGTAATGTGTACGTAGCAAAAAATTGCGGCTACGTAAGATACAACCGCAAAAAAGGTGTATTTACATACTTCAGTTAAAGATTAAAGGAGTACTTATTACTCATTCATGTGGATCGCAGATCTTACATAGAAAAATAATAATATTAATTAATAATATTTGCTTGCGTGGTATACAAAAAGCCATGCAAAACTAAACAATAAAGTACATATGCAAAACTATTACAGAAAGAATATATTATATGAGTATAGAAACACTACATAAACACAATCCCAGATTCAATTCAATTAATTGTTCTAAATTTAGTTTATCTCATGGAGTTAAAATCAGATAACAGCCAGGGAAGAAACAGAATGAGAGCCAAGCAAATTAAATATTACAAGTAAAAAGTATACAGTGAATACGTAAAGGTTGGAAGAAATTCATTTAAAATTCAGGTGTTTTTCCTCAAAGAAACGGTGGGACCCGTCGATTTTTGATTTTAGTTGCCGTTTTTCTGATGATTATTTCACGTATACAGACTCACCCAAAAACATGTTATGACAGCTCACTTATTTTTTTTTATGGAAACACCTTCTTTTTTTTATTTTGAAATTCTACATCAACTTCTGAACATATTTTATCTATCACGTCCTACACATGAATTCAACTGTTTCCGAAAAAAATTGTAGAAGCCTAAAAAATTCAACCAAACTTAAACACTTAAATTATGTAAATAAAACCTTGAATTGTCATACTGTTGACAGTGACAGTTGCCTCATATCTTAAGTGACTTTGTCTTGGCAAAACTTATTACGATAAGTTTTTTTTTAATAGTACGGCTCAATGAAAGAGCGCGGATAGAGATACTGATGATGATTGGTTATGGGGACAGGATGCGCACCCAAAAGGAAGTTTGCGAAACCAGGTATCCTCACAGAGAGCCAGTATGCCAATCTACTGCAAGATGCAAGATAGAAAAAAAATATGGTGATTTAGGTCACATCAGGGATAATTATAAACAGCGAAATGTATTACTGGCTGTTCAAGAAGGTAAGCCTAGCCGCAGTATTGCTTTGAAAAATCAGAGAATTTAAAAATGAAATCAAAAAGGTGTGTCCATTAGGAATAAGTGAGCTGTCATAACATGTTTTTGGGTCAGCCTGTATATATGAAATAATCACCAAAACAACGGCAATTAAAATCAAAAAACTATGGGTTTGAGCGGTTCTTGGAGAAAAAAAAACATCTGATTTTAAAAATGAATTTATTCCAACCTTTACGTGCTCACTATATATATAATCCTTAATGTTCAATCGACTTATCCCACACGTTTTACGTAACACACGTACGCAAAGCAATGTAAACGTAATAATATTACCGATTGTGAGATACAATCATTTAATTGTAGAAGTTGCAATATGTATATTGTTAAAGTAATACAGGCTTAACCCGGCGTTACCGTGGTGACATATTAGAGCATTGTTATAGAAGGTCGTTGGGATGTGTTACACCCCACTACGATAATGCCGGGTTAAGTAACAGCGCGTATGGGAAATATGCACAATATTCGCGTTTAGCTTAGGTTAACGTTGAGTACCCAAAGAAAAACTTGATGCAATGATAAGATAATTTTTTATCATACATTTATCTACATATAATTTGAATTACTGTCTGCATTCTTTTCTATATTGACATTACTTTCTAAAAAAAAGATAGAGAAACATAAATAAATATTATACGCAGTTAGTCCGGCTTCCTAAGAGATTTGGTTTTGGTGTAAATGCGTTCGTCCTATCATCGGTACAGCCAGGTTCGAATGCTAGGTTAGGAATCTAGGTTAGAAGCAACAAGTTAAACAAAACATCGAATCACTTGCGATAATCTGAATTTAATAGAAATACGTGAATTCGCCGAGAGAATTTGGCGCCTATATGAAACGATATATATTTTAAAGGAACTAAGTTATTAAATCGGAAAAAAGGGGGTATTAAAGGAGTCGAGCTTGATGAATATATTACCGAAAAAAAAAAAGAGGACATCCGGCAAATCTTTCATAAATGCCAGTAATATCTTTGTTACGGTCGGTTCTCGGTAATAAGCAAACAGCGACATACCCGCTAGTCGTGTCGGTTTCTTAAATATGAGAGACAAGTGTTGATTAGGGAAAAAAAACAGATAGATGTATATATTTAGCATAAACATGCATGCTAGATATAATTTCATCATTCTGGTTTGGCTTTGGTGGACAATGAGACCCCACGCGCTCTCGAAACTTAAGTATGGAATTTATTATATCAATTTATGCTGTAAAGATGTAGTGTCAATCAGACGACTGCAACGGCTATATCCCTCTCTGACGCCTTTGTCCACAACAAGTGATTTAAGTTCAAACATATGAAGCCGTTGTCAACAACGCGACTGCAGTCGTCATAAGTCGTGTTCATATATTTCAACGTAAATCACTTGTTGATACAAAGTCGCCTGCATAGCTACAGCCGGCTATAGCCGTTGCAGTCACCTGGTTGACATTGCACATTTACTGTGTGTTGGTGATACCAGGCCAAAGTGTTTGCAATTCTTCACCAATTGGAACATTGTCAACGCTTCTCAGAGCCAACTTTTGATAAATGAAAGTCATTGCAGTGATCTTTTATTTTTTTATTAGTTATAATTAAAGTTAATTATGTTAAGAGAATTTATATACACATTAATTATTAATGTTAAAATGGTAAAAACATTAATATTGATTGAAGAAATAATTGAAGGTATATTTTCATTCTATTGTTTGTAATTTTAATTTTATTGTTTAAAATTTGGTGGGAGGTATAACTACTATGGAAAAATTTTAATTTATTAGAAATTCACTAAAATAGTTATCTCCAAACAAAGAGAATATTCAGAAGCGTCATGATATTTATGTTATTCAAACGAAGTCGAATAAACTCCTACGTTTCAAATCCCGTCATCAGGATGAGCACATTCTGCATAGATAGAGCGGACGTTATAGAATTCCACTGCTCGTCCAACGATCCATTCATATCGAAGGAGGACGTTTTTTTCGCAAATACCCGACGACTACGTTACCGCTTTAAACGGAGCGAGTTCCTTGTTCGGAAGTGGCTGAAACCGTCGACCTATCGATTTCGTAAGACGAACGAGCGCACAGATTAAGCGGTCGATCGTGCGGTGCTCACACAATCACGAGGGACGGGAATGATTTAGAAGACGCGGTGGCCGTGTGTTTTAGCACGAGGTTAACGGACCTTTTTTTCTCTTGCATCGCGGAACGCCAGAGAGGTGCGCTCGACGTTCGCCGAGATGTTGAAATAGCTAATTACGTGACGGGGCATCTTGAAGATTAAGGTCGTTTTAGGTTAAAATGCGAGGCGTGTGGTTTCGAAATCGTTTTCATGTTGATGGGAGGAAAAAACAATTTAACATATACTCAGAGTATCCACTAATACAGTGAATAATTATTGTAAAAATAGTATTCAAACTATTCGCTGTATTCGAGGATGGGAAATTTTTCAGAAACAAAAATATCATTTCAGGAGTTTTACAAAACAATTGTTGTCGGGTTGCAGTATTTATACTTGACGTTCCGCTAAATATGCTGTCAGCTTCCTTAGAAATTGTCTAAAGACTACAACAACTTTTATCATAAAAATCTTCCTAAGGAAAACAGCCTTGGGCTTTAATATCGATTGACTTCACATCTGAAAATCAAAACTGGACACATTCGTATAAACAAAGTGTACAAAAAATATTTATTTATTACTCTAAATTGTAAGTACTTACTTTATCTTTATCTCAAGCCTATATGTTACATTGTGTGACTATAAATAGAACTAATATTAGGTTATATGTAAAAATAGCTTAGAACTAGCAAATCCTGTTCTGAGGAGATATCGATTTCCAATTACTTATTGTTATGGCAGATTACACTGGTTACCAAGGGTTTTGTCTCAAGCAAATGCCTGATTCGTATATACTTTTGCATGCCGAAATCAATTATGTTTTCAGAATTTCTCCATCCCCCTTATTTTTTATGTTCCAGGATATTCGCTTATCCAACCAAAAAATGCACGCATAGATATGTAGTACAAGAGAACACGTCTTGACGTTATTTCAGTTGTCGGCTAGAGCTCGGAACTGATCAAGCAGCATCCAATGGTTAATGTTTGAACATCTCTTGACGTGCTAAGACCTGCATTTCCCATTCCTAGATTGCATTTCTTTTTATTTCAGTTGTCGGCTAGAGCTCGATGAATGAACATATACGCTGACGTTGTTAAAGTTTTAAAGAGTGTTGCGTTGTGGTGCGTTCAAGCTATTGTAGTGAAACCGCAAACATTTGATTACCTGTAAAAAGGCCAAGGAAATGTGTAAGCCACCCGAGCTCTTTTTACTACATTTGCGGCGAATTGACATTTTAATATCAACAACGGTCTTTCACACCTATCCTTTAAAAGTGCTATGAGCAGTATTTCAACTGTAAAGTAGGTGATGAAGACAAAAGCTGGGCTCCCCATATTTGCTGTTTTACGTGTGTCAGATTTCTTACAGCGTGGGCAAACGGTAAACGATATATGCCTTTTGCTATTTCGATGATTTGGAGGGAACCATCAGATCATATTGCCGATTGCTATTTTTCTCTAACAAATATAAGTGGTATTACTTCTAAATTCAAACATATTGGAAAATATCCTAATATTCCATTTGCACTGAGATCAGTACCTCACAGTCCGCAATTACCTGTGCCTAAACCTCCGCAAAACATGACACTAAGCGACGATGAAAGTGCTGATGATACCAAGGCAAATGAAGCCCTGCTATGTTTGCAGACTATTACTGGACGCTGAAGAGAGCTGTTTCTGATGCAAAGTACAGCCGAAAGTCATATATCAGCACATTTTCCAAGTAAATATATCACTTTGTACGTCATTTTTTAATGATTTATACACATATTATAATATATACTTTCACAAAATTTCATTGCTTTGTCACTCTGAAGCCCTGCCTGATAGAAAAAATCTGAAAACAGATATGAAATAAGTACTACCAGGTTCACCCACTTTACCTCGTGGGACAAAATAAATCTGAAATTTTGTAGACCAGTATTATCCCTATTTCGTGTTAAGTTGTGCATTGAACAATCTAGTCAGAAATAATAGAGAATTGCTTTCATGTTTCAGTACTTCAGCCCGTCAAATTAATTGAAAAAGAAACAGGATAGAAGAAAAATATAGATTTATGTTGATCAAATATTTACTTCAGATCAGTTTTACGTTTCTTTTTCTTGGAAATAAGAATAATAATTAGTGACTATAAAATATATTTTTTTGCAAATCGTAGTTCATTTCCTATTCATGAATAACAGTAGTTATTTTACTGCTTTATTTCTTTTAAAGTAAACAAATATATACACACATCAAAATAATCTACGGGACAAGCAAGGAAATGCATTTCTGCTCCACATATGTGAAGGTATAAGTCGACCATCATTACTTCTTTACTTTTAGAAACAGTTAAGAAACTTAATGAGAAATGTCTGTTTATTTAGGAATAAGTACCGTGTGGGACTACCTTTCTGCACCTGTTTGGCATACTCCTAATCAAGTGGTCTGATCGATGACATTCCACTGTTCTACAAGACACTGATACAATTGTTTTGTTTCAGACTAGATTTTAACGCAGTATCCTTTTGAAGCAAATCCCATACGTGTTCTATGGGATTTAAATCAGGTGATTGCGCTGGTCATGCCAAAGCATTCATTTCGTGGTTTTGAAGAAATGCACCAATGATACCTGCAGTATGCGGACGCGCATTGTCGTGCATGAGTCGAAAATTTTCACCAATTCTTGCAGCATATGGTAGCACAACGTTTTGAAGGATAATGTCCTGATAGTCAGTGGCGTTTCAATACCGATCCAAAAGAACGAGGTCAGTTTTTCTACCACCCCATACCATTACACTACCTCCTTGGAAGCTGTGAACAGTTTGCGATGTAGCTAATCGTTCTGCATTCCCGGG
>JARFOC010000464.1:610624-620730 GCA_031763485.1 Osmoderma eremita
GTTATGTCGCGATATACTTCAAAGTCATTTTAATAGTCGTAATTACGTTCCCAGATACCTATTGTGCTAGTTGGGAATTCCCTGGCCAGCAAGATCTCCAGACATTACACCTCTAGACTTTTTCTAATGGGGTACCGTAAAAAATTAAGTATACATGAATAAACCTAACGACATCGTGGATTTAAGATTAGTATTATGGCGGCAATAAGAAGTATCAGATCTCACAGGATTCAAACTGAAATTGTGAGGAGGTGCGAAATGTATAGGTATACGTAATAATGGATGACATTTTGAACACTTACTTAATTAAGTTGCACTGAAGTTGTTTGCTTTTGTTTACTCCCCTATGTTTTTACTGAGTTTTATTTTGATTTCTTTCCATATTCCTTTTTTAATCTTTTATTATTTTTTCCATAATAATATATTTTCAAAGGCTAGTCGATTATTTTCCCAATTATTAGAAACAATAATTCCTTATTTCACTGTTAATCAAAATCTAAAAGATATAGCTATATACCAAATGTTATATCAATGAAATCAGAAAAAAATAAGCATGACCAACAAAGACTTCCTTTTAAAAAAATACAAGTTTGTATTATATCTCCAAAATAAAGAGTGCTATGGATTTTTAAATGACATTATTAGATTCCACATAAAAAAGCTGTAATAGAAACAGTTTTCACCTTTATTTTATCTTAAGGGGTTGTGAACATATTTGACGTTGAAATTTTCAATTTTTCTTGAATATCTCACAAACCTTGCACAGCATAACAAATGTGACACTAGCATCAACTATTATATAATTCTATTTGTCCATTTAACCGATTTTGTATCTTTAATATTATAAGAAAGTTGCCTATACACGGAGATGGAAAATGGGCAGCCTGTATATATTTGCCAATAAACTTTGAAAATAATTTGGTAATTGACGGAAAAAGATTGTGATAATGTTGGAAAAGCTAAAAATCAATATATCAATAGAATTATTCTTACAATTGCGTAATGATTATTTTAAGACCTTTCTTTGAATTTCGCAATATGGATACTGGGATTTTTTTTGATGATATTACATTATTTGCTAAAAACTCGGTGGTATAAATTTGTTGTAGTTATACATGGCTTTTCATATGTAGATTTTACTAATTTGTTCTAAAATAGTTGTGTCTAATAAGGAAATTTTTGATAGGCAGATGAAACAATTTAGATAGGCATACATACAAATTATAATAACTAATATTAATAATTATATCTGACTTACCATAAAATCTCATCTACTTGTATCACTGGTTCATGTGTTGAAAATTTCAAGTCACAGATAATAGTGACGTACATACGTATGCATGTGACCACAAATGTGTAAGTAAATGGTTTAGGTGGCGCACGTGACTGCCCTGAGACCACGCTCCACCCCCGGAGGGTTAAAAGAGCGAGAACCGGGCGGCGATAAGGGTTGAAACAGGTCCACATTGGTGCGCCCCGCTTCTACAGACATTCCCCATTGGTCAGACGTAACCTTTGTTCACCCTTTCGACCTGTCACTGAACATTAGCTTTTCACCCCAACATAAGTCCCGGATAATTACCGCAGTCTGTTGTTACGTCTCATCGATAATATAATTGGAAGTTTATCGTAAAGCGCTTGGTATTGATTCCTTTCCGGAACGGTCGATCCATTCCGACCGATTCCTTTGTTCTTTCTGCAAGGCATTGGAATCTATGTAGTTATCGTTATTATTAATGATCTTCTGGAAATTTTATAAGTAAATATTACTAAAAAGAAACCAGTTATCATTGAAACATGAATATGAAACGACTAAATAACTTACAATTAGTCAAATAAAATATTCATTGCAAGATGAAGAAGTCCAGTAACATTGGGCCTAATGAATAAAAATTTAGCAACTGCTTTTTCCTATAAAATCAAAGTAAATAATAATAATAATAAATTTTATTCGTTCAACAGAGAAATACCATTTATAGGACGCTATATAAGAAAAAAACATAATAAAGTGTTACATAGATAAAATATACATTATTAAAATACAACAGGTCACAATAATCAACAAAGAAAGGAGAACAAAACACAAAACAAATACTAATATTAGCTGGTACTAATTTCCAGTGAACAAAAGCTAAATAGTAGTACGGGAACAGACATTAAAGTTTCTGGCCATGTGAGTCAAGGGCGCTTTTTGAAGGACGTTGGAGTAATATCTTGGAATATGAAGTGCATTCACCGTACGGGTGGCATGTGCGGGGATCGAAAAGTGTACCTGTGATAAAAGGTGAGGTGAGTCAATTTCATTATTCATCAATTTTACCATAAATGTAGCGCTATCATGTTCCCTCCGTTCTTTTAGGGACAAGAATTGATGTCGTTCAAGAAGCAGGGCATAATCAGATCCTCTGTCAGGCTAGAAATTCTGCATTCTATATGTTAGGTATTAAAAAAAAACGTTTTTGTACCCTTTCTATCATCAAATCTAGGTATGTATAAATTGGATACCAAATTACTGAGGGATATTCTAATTTGCTTCTAACCAGTGTGTAGTATAATATTTTCAGGACCAGAGGATTATGGAAGTTGCGACAAGATCTAATTAGAAAGCCCAAGCCTCTCGACGACGCACGACATACTGCATACGACATGTATGTGTTCAGCAAAAGTCAAATGTGAACCAAACGTCCCAAATCTTTAATAACTGTTTTTCGTGCTATGGGAACGTGGTTGATATGATATTGATGTAGAGCTGGATTATGAACCTTTGAATATGTAACCACTGCACACTTCCCAATGTTCAATCTTAGGCCGTCGTTAGTACACCAGTTGTATATGTGATTAAGGTTACTTTGCAGTTCATCGCAGTCAGAGACATCAGGTATTTGCTTATAAATTTTAAGGTCGTCTGCATATGCCAATACCTTACAGTCTAAGGAAGTAATTAAATCATTGATAAACAATTTAAATAACAGACGACCAAGATTAGAAACCTGTCCCACCCCCGACGAAGCACAAAAAATGGCAGAATTATATCCATTGTATGACACATAGCTACATCTATTCTCTAAATAAGAAGATAAAAGTTTAATTAAGCTTCCGGAGAGGTCAAAGTATTCCAGCCTCTGTATCAGTAAACTATGATCTATAATATCAAAGGCTTTTGATGAATCAGTATACACAACATCTACCTGACCTCTACTATCCATAGTCTCACTTATAAACTGTGTAATTTCAACAAGATTCGTTACAGTAGATGCTTAAAATCCAATGAATAACAACTGAAGAATTGCTTTTACCGTCAGAAATTACTTCTAGTGAAAGCTTTTTCTTAAAAAATAGAAACAATTGCTTACATATGTTTAAAATGTGATGAATAAATTAAGGAATTGCTTTTTCTGGTACTGTAATTGCTTTCGAATTTGTAAGGTAGGTCGACCCCTGCATCATTTGCTTTGGTTCTCTGGGGCACACACGTAAGTTCTTATTTATTTGCGCCTTTTAATTATGGCTGAATATATCAATGTGCGTAAAAGAAAAATCTATAGTGTACGTAAAAATTGCAGAGACGATGATTTCAGAAAGTTATATCGGTTTGATCGTGAAAATATTGAGGGGTTAGCAAATAATTTTTTGCCGGATATTGGTGAAAGGTGGGGTGCTACACTGACACATTTATAAACAAGATGACAGTCTTTCTGCGGCAGTTGATCCGGAATTTCAAAATTCTGTAGCTGAAGAACTCGGTGTTCACCAGATTACTGTCTGTAAGACATCCACTTCCGTAATGCATGCAGTTTTGGAGAAGGCCAACATTTTTATTAGATTTCCTAGAAGTGCTGAAGAATTTGTGTAAGTTAAACGGTTGTGGTTGGAGAGATGCCATTTTTCAACTGCCATTGGTGCGATAGACTACACATACGTCAGAATTCCAAAGTTTCATGAATTCGGTGATGAATATATTAGCCGAAAAGGATGACATGTAATGCAGAAGGAATTTTAACTATAGACTGTCTCAACCTCCGAATGCATTACACAGCTTATGGCAATTCGATACATGGTTGCCAAATCGTCGCTCTACTTTATTGCTATTATTTGGATTTATGACAGTTAAAATGCACGTGTATGTGACAGTAGATACAAAAAGCGAGCTATAAAAAACGTAATTTCTGGTCAATGCCAGCATATGAGGAATTTGAAGCACTTATAATTGTTATCTCAAACATTTTTCCCAAGAGAATTTGTGGAAAACAGTAAAATATTTAAAAATACATATAATTTTTTAAGAATCAGCGAAAAAGCACATAATTTTGTTTATTATTACTCAACATAATTTACATTATCACCATTTATTTAGGAATTGGGAATAATTAAACAAAAATATATAATTCTTTAACAAATAATAGTTTCCACTTTTGTAACAAAAATAGTTGGAATCATACAAATACCCATATAATACAATAATATTAAAGAAATGAATAGCAATTACACACACATATGTCTTATGTCAATGTTTCAGTGAGTCAATCAATCAATTTGATTTTCAGATGATAACGAGTCTGTTACATGAATAATAAATTCTCCAATCTCATCTTGCAAATTACCCACTATCCACATTTCCTCTTCAACATTTTTTGCATGTTTGACGCATTTTTGCAAATTATCAGCTGTTACAGTGCTATACGCTCTTCGAATTAATTCCTCCATATCTTTTACCTTGAATGTGATATTATTCATTTTTATACAGTTTCTAACTTGTGTCCATACCATTTCAATGGGAATTAACTCCCAGTGGTAAGGTGGTAATCGAAGAACTTCATGATTTTTTTTTTGTTCGTGAATCCTGCTTTTATCATACTGCGGTTTAATGTGTGACACGCAAAACAGCAAGTCCCTTTTAGCATATCGTCAGCGGTTGGTATTTTTTCTAATTTTCTGCAGTGTTAGGAAGAATTATCAAGAACAATTACTGACTTCTGCGGTATATTCTCTATAATAAAAACCATGCACTTTATGTTGAGTAGGTCCTTCGTGTTCTCATAGGTCATTTACTTCTATGCCTTTTGGGTTTTTTGGACTTGATAATGAAGCAGTTCGTTGCTCCTGTTTGATATTATAATATATACTGCACGCTTACTTGTTTCTTGAACGGCAGCACTCACGTGCATAGATTTATTAAAATAATTTAAAACATTTGCAACTCCTTAAGGCAAAATTTTTCTTCCTTACGCCGTTTTCTCCCTACAGCTTCCATTAATGCAGTGAAAACTGTATAGGTTATAAAATTCATAAAAATCACGAAGCATACCCATATTACCTTGTGCACGCTCGAAAAAGGTAGAAGCTTACTGAAAAGAACCATTTGCACAACTATATATAAACAAATTAACATGAAATTTAATTAAAAATATTTAAAAACTACAACGATGACGATTGACAGCAGTTGATGTTAATACATAGCTAAATAGGTATTGTTGACGACGCCGACATATGTAAACAACATAGCAGGCAGGAAGTGAAGTTAATGACGACAACTAACGATAGTAAGAGATGAAAGTTGATATTATATCCCATGCTGCATTTGGAGGTTGAGACGATCTATAGTGTAGACTGCCAACGACCAGGGTCTGTGCAGGGTAGTAGAATTTTCAAAAATTCTAAGATATACACCATTCTTAAAAACAGCCCAGAAGAATGTGTAAATTCTGCAACCAAAGAACACCAAAATTTTAATAACATTTTCTACCGAGAACGTGTAATAATTGCACGATGTTTTGGGCAATTAAAACCAAGGTTGTCTGTCCCTCAGTATAAAATTATACTGAATTAGAAAAAATACCATCGACGATAATTACCTGCATTGTGCTTCATAACATCGGTAAACGTTTAAATGATGAACAATTTCAGTACTCAACTCAGGTAGCTAGTGTTGAAATTAACACACAAAATAACGACAATCTCACATCAAATATAATTCCTAATTTTTCCCAACTTTTGGTTACACCATTGGTTTATTACCTGTCTTACTAATGTCAAACTTCTTTTTTGTTTCTGCCTTCACATTACTAATTTTTTTGATAACTACTTTGTTGTAAGTGAGACGTTAAATATATCTTTATATTGTTGTACTAAGACGTTTAAAGTGGCCCCCTTTTGTGCTTTAACTTGAGGGACTTGCGATTTATTAAAATCGAGTGCATGGTCCTTTAATTTGCGGAAATATCCAACTCCTTGTAAATTTCTTCATCATTGTTATGAAATTCCTCACTTCCACTCGAATCTGCCATATCACAAATGTAGGTTTTCATTTTTCACAAAAAGAAACTAGATAACAGGTGTACTAAATCTGAATAACTAGGTTGTTGCTACTGCAAATTCGGCACCACAATAAATGTCTATAAACTGTAAGAGTAAGTTGAGACTATCTAAATTTACAGGTCGAGACCTGTTGAGTACCTAAGATATTGCTACAGAGTTGTAGAAAAGACAGCATTTGCTTAAAAATCTTATTGATGTGAAGATCTAGCAACTGCTTTTTCTAAAATACAATTGCTTATTTTTTATTCATAGGCTCATTCACGCATTTGTAATATAATCTCTAATTATTCTAAATAAAAACTTGTGCCGTTAATGCACTCAAAAGCATATAGTTTGGATACTTTAATTCACATTTAAATTATGGAACCCTTACTTTTGCAAAGAAAAATTATACGCGTTATTAACATTTTAACGCCCAGAGAGAGCTGTAGAACTTCATTTATTCGTCTGCGCATCTCCATCGTTTGTAGTCTGTATGCTATGGCTGCTGCTTGCTATATTCGCAGCAATCTTAAAAACTACAACAACACGAGTAGTCATAGTTACTACTCATGATCAGGATTATGTTCGTTGCCATGTCGCGGGAAACAATGAATTCCAGCACTCCTACATTCGTTATGGTATTAAAATATACAACGATTTTGTCTTTTATTGTTTTGTACTTTATCATATTTTATTAGTGCAAATTAACACACAAAATAACAACAATCTGACATTAAATATAATTCGTCAATTCAATTCGTCGTAGGATAGCAAAAAAGAGAATTAATAACTCAAGTGTTCTTCAACAACCATATATCTAATTATATTATTTATTTTAATAAAATTTGTTGTCTGGCTTGGCTGAGTTTGCCAAAAATTTTGTATCACCGGATGTACCTACATGGTGGTCATCAGGAAAGTATTGACTTTACCAACTTCAAAATGATTTTTCTCGATTTTGTTAAATGAAACAGACTATATATTGTAACTAAAAGTGGTGCAGAAGTACATTCTGTCTCAATCTATACTAGGTTTCCCCATACCTATTTTTAGCGGTTTCTACAATATTTCCGCATAATTAAAATTAAAAGTTTTTGATAAAGTTAATCTCTAATAAGAAATGAAATAAATGGCACGCATTCAAAGTATGAAAAGTACGCTGAAGAGCGTACTTTTCATACTTTGACCTTTCATACCTAAAAATGAATTACTGTAATGATGATATGGTGGATATGATTTTTATAAGGGAATCCCTTATCATCAGTAGAATTTATAGTGAAAGATATCCAGACAGAAGACATCTAGAAAAGAGAATCTTTGAAAAACTAATGACAAGATTTATTTAAACGGGTAATGTCCTTTACAAGAAATTCGAAAGAATAGGAAGAGCAGGAAATGAAGAAAATGAGTTAAACGTTCTATTGGCAGTTACTGAAGATCCAAATACTAGCCAAATATGTATAAGTGAGGACACAGGTGTAAGTGAACGATCTATTCTATAAACATTAAAGAAAAATCGTTTACATCCTTACCATATTTAGTTACATCAGGAGCTTTCTGAACAGGATTTCGAAAACCGTTTTCAGTTTTGTAACTAATCCAATAATGACAAGGAAACGATGGAGTGTAGTGAGGAATCTTTAATAATGTAAAAATATATAGTGTTCCGTGCCACCTGTTTTATGAAACATCTAGTATATCGGAATATATTTTCTGTATACACAAAATTAACATTATATTACATTAAACACACGAATTAATTAATACTTGTGCGGGAGGAGTAATCCGAACAGTGTGTTTATTGTGCTGCCCCACAGTCCTTGCTATCTTTACTCATTATATTACATGTCCAAAATATCAGATAGCTTACCTTGCATACAGCCCGAGTAATAAAAGACGAACGCACTATTGCTGCACCTTGTATATAGTTTTAATGGTAATAGAAACATCCCATCGTCAAGCTGTCATTTGCCTAATTAAGCCATTCTATGACACCAGGTATTAAGGTCCTTTAATATTTTTACTTTAACATTGAGAGTTAATTTAATATTAAATGAGAAATTTGAGATGGAATTAATTCAATTGTAGGAAGGTTTGTTGCCGTTTATTTCTATTTGGCCCACTAAATTGTATTATTAATACATATTAATATTGCTTGTATACAAGGAATTATCACCTAGCAGCTCTGATGAGACTTGATAAGTCGAAACGCGTCCGCTAATAGTCTTAGTTGCAAGTGAAATGTAATTCTTTATATAATTACAAACCTTTAATTACCTTTAATTAATATAATATTTTTGTTTTGAGAACATTGGCTGTATTGTATCGGTATTTCATGGAGACGGGAATATCGAGTTTCAAATGCATCAAATTTGCGCAGGAAATATGAAATCCTCCCCGTATCTGGACTATTTTATCAGATAATTGGAGCAATTCTCCAGTAATGAGTAAAAGAGATTTGAAAGGAAAGTGTGAGATAAAAACAAATACGGTAAATAATAGTAATGATTACACATCTCGACATTTTTTTTTGTTTTTTTCCTCTGATTTTTGTTTCTAGCTCACTTCCGTGTGCATTTTGCTTATATGGCAACAGTGTTTCTCTAACAGCTTTTGTTTTTGAGTTACAGCTCACTACCCGCAATTTTATTTTGATTTTTATGTTTCGACGGACACTAAGATATATTTTCTTGTTGTTTTAGATATGGCTTCGTCAAGAAGACATTGTTGACATAATCGTGATTGTTTTTGCTATACTTTTGGCGAATATATCTTTGAAAAATATCGAAAACCTATATCAGACTTCGTAAAAACTGCGTATCTTGCAATCAAGACAAGCCATGGGTACCTCATATTGTGTGCCAGAAATGTATTGGGTGTCTGCGACAATGGTCCAATGGAAAAAGAAACCCAATAGAGTTCGAAACACCCATGATTTGGCGTGAACCTCAAAATCGTCACAATGATTGCTACTTCTGCGTTGTGAAAATAAACAGAATTAATCCTGGAAATCGAAGTAAGCGGTCATATCCTAACTTCTGCTGTACGACCTCAATTAAAATCATATGAGGTACAAGCCAGCACATTTAAATTCTCTAATGATCCAAAACTACATAAACACGAACACAATACACAGACTACATATTAAGCCAATCAGAACCTCAACGATTTATTCAAAAGGAACTAAGTGACTTGGTAGAGATCTGAACCTATCAAAAGAAGCTTCTGCAATTTTAGCATCTCGCTTAAAAGAAAAAAATTGTCTTAGTCCGAAAAACCAACATTACTTTTTATCGCACCCGAGAAACGCACCGTATTTCTCTAAAGAGCCCTTGACAAAAGTGGCGACTGTTTCAATTTTTTCTCGCGCAAGCCTCCAGCATGAAGTACCGAGAAATTAAGGGCAGGTATATTTGATGGACCACAAATTGGGAAACTCGTGTAAGATCCCGATTTTGTCAAATGAATGAATGAAGTCGGATTGAAAGCTTGGAATTCATTTTGGTTATAACTAACTTTCTTGGGAACAAAAAGTCCGACAACTATATCGAGCCTGTTGAGTGCATGCTATCGAAATTGCAAGAATTGGGGTGCAACCTGAGCATAAAGATCCATTTCTTGCACCCACATTTAGAGAGAATCCTAAAAAATCTGGGCGATTTTAGTGAAGAACAGGGTGAAAGATTTCAGAAGACATACGGACAATGGAAGAGTGTTATCAAGGAAGGTGGAACTCCCATATGATGGCCGACTACTGTTGGAGCTTGCAACGAGATCAACCTGAAGTCGTTCATTCAAGGAAATCATAT
>JARFOC010000464.1:627344-656995 GCA_031763485.1 Osmoderma eremita
ATTTATACTGTTTCAAGTGTTTTATTTACATAATATGGATCTTCATCAAGTAAACGCCAAATCAATCCAATACTTATAGGATTATTATACGAAAAACTCTATCGACCGCATGACCAAATACTTCTATTATGGTTAACCTAAAGCAAAATGCCAATCGTTTCTTGGGGTATTATAGCATTTTTGTTTTAGTCAGGGTGCAGAAAATTGAAAAAATTGATTCGTTCGTTTTTGAATGCATCGCTGCCGAGTTTAAAATTTAATTCGTTGGCGAACTTTATTATTTAATTCTCTGATAAATAAAATCGATTCCTGAACACAATTTTTTTTTCCAGAATTTCAAATATAATTCCGTTCGCCAATTTATCGAAAACGAACTGTTCGGGATTTTTACTTTCTGGACTATTTTATTAGGCTTTTATTCCTCAGATAAAATATTATCTCTTAAAAAGGTATATTTAATGCAAAAAAAATTTGCTTTTAAATACAACCTTCAACCTTATCCCTCATGCATGAAAGCGTCTTTTATAAAATCATACATCATACGTATGTATTACATACACAACGAAGCACGTATTTTTAATGCCCAGGAATGGTTCCTTTCGGATTTTATTCGCTCGTGAACCGAAAAGAATCATAAGTGGGAATGATTCGTCCAAGGAACGTTTTAAATACTTTTAGTTCGCTTCATAAAATTCTGCTCGGGAACTAAATAGAATTAAATTCGACTCCCGAACGATTCAAATGCGAACGAATTATTAGTTTTTGATTCGCGAACCGAATTTTCCTTAGCCTGGTTTTAGTAAGTAGAGTCTGGTAAAACAATCTTCTTTTGAAATATTAAAAAAAACAATCACCTCTGAATATAGAATAGTGAATTCTTTCTTCTTCCGTTCTCTTTCCTCCATGTTTTATGTATCCACTTCTTTTTTCTTTTTTTTTTTGGAAGATTCGCACCTCCTTCGTCTAGAATTACATAGCAGTCAGCGTCAATACACTGTATATAAAGTGGGCCATTACAAATAGCACTGACTGTTAGGGTTCTACTAGTTTGCAGAACGATTTGCCGGTGAGAAAACACAAAAGAGGCATTTGGTTGTTTTAAATAGTTTATTTTCAAACTAAATAGTCATACAGACAAATGTATAAATACATAAAAATAAATGTGTATATTTCGCAACTCAGTCTTTCAGTAGGACATTATTGTTTATGCGCACATTTGATCTATACGTTCGTATTACACCGTGCACGCGCTGTGACGCTGTTGGACCCTTAAACAAGTATTAATATATAGATGAGCTTAAGGATGCGCCATTTTGATGGGTGATCTGTCAAATAGACGGTTTTTAGATGGTCCGTAGTGAATTGTTGAGGTTATATTTATTGTGTAAGTTTGCACATGCATTCGTGTGGCAAAGCTTGATATATCCGTTACCATATAGGATATCAAAAAAAGTTGTTTACGAAAATTGTAGACAGTTATAAACTTAACATCATGTTTCATATCACCAGGGTGAACCAAACGTACGTTTTATTGAATGGAACAACCTGTATATTATTTCAGATTTAGATTAGCTCACGCCTCACACTTCCAATGTACAATTCTATTGAATTATACAGCTTGTTTCAGAAGTTATGGTCAATATTATATGCGAATCAGTGTGAGTTCGAGGTCTTGCAAACGACACAGCCTGAAATTTTGTTTATACAAGCATAGATTGTTGATGTTTGCCCAGTTTTATAGTAAAGTGACATTTTTTCAAAATTATCAAAACTGAATACAGGGCGAGTTAAAACTCAAATACATTAAGTTTTCAATTATTTTAAATGGATCACCTTACATTTTCTATCATAAAAAAGAAAGGTTTGGGCACCTTCATTTTCATTAAGCACTCTCTATAACTAAAGTCTATAATTCCTAAGATATTTTAAAGTCTTTTTATAAAGTGAGGTTTTTAGAATCCCCCAAAGCTTAACGTTTTGAAATTATATACTGTATCGCTGCATAAAGTGTGACGGTAACTTCTGAAGTTTGTTAATCTCAGCTCCGCAAAGGTACATATTTGGGATGAGAACAACCTACACAACAATTCAGCACAATAATTTACTGAATTGTTTCTGGTGTCGACATAGAAACAAAGTTAGTCAAAATGACATACTTTTGAAAACTGGTCATTGTTTATCCTTACTATAGTTATCATAATTCTGCCTTCAAGTAAGTAATTTAACTATTAGAAACATCAAAAGTGCCAAAAACAGTTAAACCGAAAAAAAAATGCAATTACAGGCCCTTAGTCTATTGTAGGAATCACCATATCAAGCAAAAGCAATTAAAGGGATACAAGCATTAAAGAAGGACTCAAAGTCCGTTACAGCAGTTCCGCAGTTCCAACAATTCCGTTCCAGCAGTTTCGAATGCTAAACTGATTCTTACAATCTAATAATGCTATCCCAATCCAGCGGTTAAGAAATGTTTTTCTTAAATAATGCTTCGCGGTTAGAGAATTGTGTGCTGGACAACCTCATCTTGTTGGAACCATATTCTATCGATATTAACCTTCTGGCGGGCGCGTGTGTGTACTAAGTACACACACGTGATTCTTATCGATGTTAAGCAAGTAAAAACTTACAGGCGTAAATGTATTCTTTCAGTAGTATTTTGTCTATCACAGTGTGTTGTTTAGTTGAAATTTAGTGAAATACCTAACGTGTACCCGACATTCTGTATACAAAATACACCAGGGCATTGACGATTCCGATATCTCTGAAGAAGGGGAGATTTTTTAAAGTAATCAGAAGAGAGTGGTGATGATACGGACGAGCAGAATACAAGCGATGAAGATTTTTTTTTTGAATTTAATATACTGCGAAAAATGTAACAATAATTATTGTTCGAATTCGTAGATTTAAAATAGCTAAATAGCGTCACACGTTGTAGTGGGAGAATAAATGAATAACTTGTCTCTCACTAGCGTCAATATTAAATTCAATTTTAATACACATTATCGGTTATCTTGTGTGTTATTGTAAAAATTAATCAAGAATAAAGTATTTTTTACGATGTATGTCTTTGCCGTAATATCTATTATACATTTATGCGATTAATCCTTTCAACTTTTGGTTTACTTGGAGTCGTGATGTCATCCGCCTGGGTCGTCGATCGCGCCTTCCACTTCGGCCACTTGGACCTATTGTGGAGCAACTTTTGGTTACAAGTATGCTGTGTATTTTGTACACAGCGCGCCTGGTTATTTAATAAAAATAAGCGCGCCCGCTAGAAGGTTAATATTAGGAATTTGTGGAATGCAAGGAGGAAGTTAGGTTAAATGAAATTGGCTGCAAATTTCTTTTAACTTGGGCCATCTGTAGTCTGATAGTGTTTTATATTGGTCCAACGCCTCCATCTTTGTTTCATCGAGTCAAATCGAAACGGTTGGATTTCGTAGAAGTGGATTCCGAATCGCAATTCCTTCGTATCAATCCAAATTTATATAAACCAGAAAGTGAAACCTATGGAAAGGTTTGCGATGAGTTGACTACGTTTCGGTGAAATCTCTGTAGAATACATTACACAAAGTTCATGGAATATTAAGAAAAAAAGACGGATATATTATATATAAGAAACAGGCCATTCCATGAGCCTATATCATTGGTGAACATTACGCTTTACAATATTATAATTATCCCAAGGCAGGTATCGCTAAGGTAGGGGTATACCCTGATTATTTGAAATAAGTAAAAGGTATCTTTTTGGTGGAGTGGCCGCCTAAAAATCCATACTTGAATCCTACTGAGATATTATACTGAGGACCACCTGAATCGGAATATACGGCAGCTAGCTCCAACGTTTGCTGCACTGCTTACTTAAAAAAAGAGTGGCAAAAAATATGTCTCAACATGTTGAATTATTTAAGAGTTGCAACTGTGTGCTGATGGCACATCGACCAAACAAAATTTTTTAATTTTAGTTTAATTTAAATTTTTTTTTCTGAAAAATATAATTGTTTTTTACCTTTTTTTATAGTGTTTTACATTCCTAATTAATAATCCGAGACTTGGTTCAGATTGGGAACCCGCTTGCTCTCAAAACATACGTACTGAATTAATTATAAATCAATTGTGTGTGTGGAATGCTCGACATATTATCTATTAGTAATAATCATTTATTTGATATTTCTGAAATATCTTCTATATTTAAGGTGGGCAAATACTTATGTCTAGCTGTGTACTACCTATACAATCCTGAAATAGGTCAAAAACTCGGTCTGTATGACCTAGAAATCTCTTATATACTTACACTCAGAATGATAGCGGCTCAACGATAATAACTAATACGTAACTTATTGTAGGTGTCTTAAAGATCATTATTATGCAATAGATTTAATAAAGCAGTTGTCGTAAAATACAAACAAGAATAACTTTACTGCAGTTTACAGTGCGGGAATCAGACACTTCTGCATGTTGCTTTTAATAGCCATATTTAAATGACTGGTTATTTCACTACTGCGTTTATTATCGCTATCCGGTTTGTTGGCCACCAAAAATTATAGCTAAAAGGGCATAAAGATTATAAGTTTTTTTCTTGATGTTGAAAATAGCTTAGTAATAATATTAACATCCGTTTGTAATGTACCAGTCGTTGAAATTTTTAACACTTTAAAGTGTTATATTATATAATTCATCATAAGTTTGACCAATAGCAATAATTTTTTTTATATAGTTACCATGTATAGATAAACGGATATACCCTTGACGACGTGGTTTAATCATTTCGGTGGGTGCGTGCAGCCAAGCAAAAATAATGAATAACAATTTAATGATTTAATAACTGTCATAATAACAAAGTTTTGTATTTATTAACAAACGTCAATTAAAATCAGAAAAAAGGAATGGTAAGTATAAAAATTATTAGGCTCTATTCATTATAAAATCGTAACGAATACCACTCGAACAAACTAAAATAATCTTAATAACTAACCTCATCACTCAACGTATATTCTTAAAACACCATTCCAGCTAACGCTCTCGTGGTGTTTCGAAAAATACGTCTCGTGATTCGGAAGTATAATCGATTTATAGGATTTATACAAAAACCTACTTCTTGAAAAACCGGTTTTCGAATTCCAGTTTTACAAAAGAACTGGTTTTAGCCGGTTTTCGAATTCTTGTCGAAAAAATAAAATAGGGAAAAATATTTTATTCAGTTTATATAAAATAACAAAAACGAAATCGATATCAACGTGAAAGTATAAAAAAAAATTAAGGATTACACATTACTTACACAAAATAACGAAAACTTAAATTTCAAATAATATTTATATTTATTTCACTAATTTTAATTTCTCCTAAGAAAATAGGATTAAAAAAAAACATAAAATATCCACTGAACGGTGGCTAAGTCGTGTTATTATTTTGGACACAATATTGTCTGAAATCGAAAATGCTCTTCACTAGCTACTGAGCTTGGTTTTATAGTTTTCAGGGCATCAAATAACAAATCTAGGTTTTTGATTCTTTTATTCGTTGCCTCAAATAATGAATATTCAGCTTTCCGTGTCTTTGGATTTGTAAGTTTTTCTTCAGGGTCTTCAAGAAACTTATGAATTGATATTTCCATGGTTTCCTTTAAAAAAGCATTACTCTGAGGAGTAGTTTCCTCGATTTGCTCCTCATCAGAATCGGTTTCCACATAACAATTTGGAAATAATCTAGACAATATCTCTCGAGATAACTTAATAATTTCGGTTTTTGAAGCTAAAGAAAGTACACTAGATTTCTTTTCTGAACTGGAAATGTTTTGCGGATTTTGCAAATACAGCAAAAGAGTTGGTAATTCTACTTGACTTTCTTGAATTCGTTTTTCTAAAGCATATAAAAATTTCAAACTTATTTCAGTGTTTAAACTTTTTAGTTCATTTAACAGAAATTCAAATATACCTTCACTTATTAATAAATTGGCATCTCATCGCCCTAAGCCTTCAGCTGCTAGACGAATCGGTCCCAAGACTTTATGAAGTTTAGGATATTGATCTTCATTCCACACATAAGAAGAACCAATATTATTCAGTGCTAAAACAACAAATTCTTTCACTGCAAGAAATCTTCCAATCATGTCCTCCACACTATTCCACCTTGTTTTGCAGTCAAGAATTAAATTTAATTCCTTTCCTTTTTCTTGTTTGATATAATTTGGAAGAATGGTGTTTCTTACTGGAGTTTTTCTAAAGAACTTACGAATTTTTCTAATATGTGAGACTGATTGTTTGTAATTTTCAGACAAAATAGGAATAGGATGTTCTCGGTTGCAAACATAATAAATAGAGTCTTCATAATCGTCATATTCGTATTCTTCTTCATCTTCCGATTCCTCACTTGAAACATTTATTTCGGCTTCAGCTTCAGCCATTTCCCTATATTTATATAACACATCAGTAACTGCTAAGTGGATCGCGTGTGAATAGTTGATGAATTGTACATGATAATTTGCCAAATTTTTTCATAACAGCAGCACCATCATTTGTTGCTGCAGTTATGTCAGTTTCTAGATTCAAGTTGAAATTTTGTAGCCTTTCAGATACCAATTCTAATGTTCTCTGAGCATCATAGGAACCAGCTATTGGCTCCCAAATTGAAATCTTCTGCCAAGTGGTGTACATTAATGTTTAAATATCTATGATTTCTTTTGCTAGTCCACTCGTCTAAAGTTACAGAGAATTTTTTTCTATTCTTTTTTATTGAATCTAATTCAATAATAGTTTCACGTTTGACATTGTCATAAAACGCATGAATAAGATCCATTACTCTACAGTTGTTTCTTGGTAATGAATATCCTTGTTGAAGAGACCCTCGTATGAATGAGCTATGTGTAGTACTATTAATAGAAAATCCATCAATTGCTGCAAGTTTGATATGATTTCTTCTAAACTAAAAAGTCAAAATATTCGTTTGTGTTTTTTTTTTTGAAGAAGAGGAAGATATAGGCGTTTCTTTTTCGCCGACCGTTTCTGATTTCTATCCGATAATTATTTTATGAACTGTTTTCAAATGATTAGATGTAGATTACTCGTAGATGATCCTTTGCAGCTCAACATTTTCTTACAATGATTGCAGATTGCCGTGTCTATCCCTATCTTTTTGAAGCTATTCCAGACATTTTACTTATTCATTTTTACCTAAAAATGAAATTAAAGTTATTAAATAAATATTTTTGAAGTTTATTTTACAATTTTATTATTTTAACTATTAATATTAATGCAATTTAAAGAAATCTACACATTTTTTAGGAATTTTGAAAAAACACCCATCTTAAAGTTTTAAAATGTAAAATAGAAAATACAAACATAGAAATTAGAAACATACTTAATACTTACGTTATTTTTACAACTATTACAACTTTGTATTTTTGTTTCCAGTTTTCACTTTAGAAGATTAAGCGAACCTGTCGTGACTCGTGACGGATTGCACATATGTACTAACATAAAATAAGTCGGTTGTCACGTCTTTTCCACGTGGACAGTGCACAATGCACAACGCACCTCGCAACGTTGGAAAAGTGTATCTGCTGCCCGTTGCATAGAATGAATAGCAAATCAAATAAGTCAAAAAATAATGTTTACATAATAATTTGAATTCTTTTAAACCGGTTTTCTTAATTTAAAAACCGTATTTCAAATGTGACAAATTTATTTAAAAACCGGGTTTGAAAAACCGTCAAACCCTAATTATAACGGAATAATTTTATTTAACGTGACATTTTTACCGTCACTTTCAGTGAATTACACACTCTTAGATCATGTAATACACTCTTTAATAACTTTATCAGTATTTTGATAATACCTAGATTTTTTACGTATTTATGCGTTGATTAATTAGTTAATTATGTGGATTATATTCGTCCTGATATTAACTAGACTTATAATTAATATCTTAATAACATCCGCTGGCTGAATTATTACGTACAACAGTGTGCACTTAAAAGATATAACCTTCCGGAGAGGTCATAACCACCGAATACGTCTGGCCGACGATATACTGTCTTCCGGAGAAATTAACGTATTGTTGATTTAATTACTGCTGAACGACAAAATACCTCGTGACTGGTGGCTTACTAGGGCACGTGATGTGAAATTGACGATCTAACGGCTATAAACCATTTGGGAACCTTGAATCCGTTCGACAAGCAGACGCCTCCATTATTGTAATTATACACGTGCTCATGAAATATTAATTAGTTTCTATTTCTAATAAATAGGGTAATGCACATAAGGCAGATGCATCGCACCTTCTATTATCGTTAATTTTACTGCAATTATAGTAAGAGATATCACAAGCGATGGTCACTATAGTGATACTAATAACCATAATTTGTTTTAAACTAAGAGGGCCAAATGAAAAAGCCACACTTACACTGCAAGTATTACCAGATAAAGATAGATCAATCTGGGTGTAAATTTGAAATATTTGTAAAGCGTGTAAATATCACAAAACGTTTTGATATCTTTGTTAGAGTCAAATGCAAATGAAAATGACCGTTAATTCTAGTTTAATGTTCATGAACCAAGTTTTTTGTTAAATATACAAGCACGACTCGGTCATACAAATTACAATTAATAGAATTTATTCTTTGAACAGTTCTACATGATTCAGAAATATAATAGCAAGTACTAAACTGTATTAGGATAGCTGTAAATAAAACTAAGAGTTTTATTTTATTAGCACTATGTTTCACAATAGCATAACATTATCTTTTACATAATCTAAAAAATAAAAGTTCTTTAACTTCTTTCAATTTAAATGTATTGTTCTTGGATACCACTTCATCTTTTATTTTTGTTCATATCCATTCAATTGGATTAAGTTCACAATGATAAGGTGGCAATCTTAAAACAATTTTATTGTTATGTTTTGCCATTTCATCAATCACATATATCACATTGTACGGTTCTTTGTTAATTTTGGTTAACTTCGGAAGTTCATATCGAACCCTATCGTCCCTGAATTTAATCTGCTTAGCTCGCAGTCATTCCTGCATATGTTTTTTCTTGATATGATGTTGGAATTTTTTTCCACTTTACGACTATGATACGATGCATTGTCCATGAGCATTGTCAGGTAATTTTCGTAACAAATTGTCAAACCATTTTTCAAAAACTGCTGCATTTATCTCCTCGTGATAATCTCCAGTTTTCTTACCTTCGAAAAGCAACAATCCTCCATCAACAAAGCTATGTTCAGATCCAACATGTAAAACAATGAGCTTCTTCTCCTTTCCAAGCGGGCTTCTTAATTCTGTAGACACCCCATCAATGAATGCCTGACGTTGGTTTTCTACACTATCGTCTATCCAGATTTTTGCTTTGATACGATCTTCATTCACCCATGTTTCATCCACATAATAAATTGCTCGACTGTCCTTCTAATCCCCTTAATTGGGAAATCAAGATGTTTATTGATTTCAATCAAAATTTTGTTCAAAGAAGGTAATTCGTTCATGTAGAAGAAAGCATCTACAATTTGCTGCACATACGCTTTAACTACTTCATCATATGGGGCAACAATACCAGGTCATCCTCCCCTGTGTTTTGATCGTGTAACTGCGCCGGTTCCATCATACTCCTTTACGGTCCGGTACACTGTTGATTTTGCAACTCCTAAAAGCAGAAAAGTATAAAATTGGTTGCAATATTTATGCACGGTTTCTGAAAGCAAACTTATCGAGTCGACAAAGTTATCGGGCCGATAAGTGACAGAAAATAAGCAAAACGGGTTTCTGAACCGCTATCGAGCGATTATCAAAGCGATATCCTCTCAACAAGTTATCCGGACCATACCCACGAAATAGTAATATCCATGCATTCTCTCAATAAGCAGCAGCAGTTGTCAATTTGTAAACAACGGAGCATACACAGAGAGCAACAGTAAATGAAGGTTAAAAGAGGTGATTTTATTATACATATTACTGGCAATATCGGCTTTATTATAGATGAATTAAAAATTTTATTAAAAAACCACATTTTTTACGTTTCGAACAATAAATAGTTGCTTCATCCGAAATTGATTACTGGAATTACAATTAACAGAGAACAGTATTGATTCCATAAATTAAAAAAATATATGAAACATATTTATAAGCTAATATTTATACTTTCAATTAAAAGTTATTTTATTAAAAAACATTTTCCTATAATATTTAAAATTTTAATTTTTCTCAATTTTGTAATTCTAACCATGTTTATCTTTGCTTTAATATTCGTTTGAATGTGTTTTCAAATGCATTTAAGTTTTCCATATTTGCGTTTAACGTTAACATGTGTCATTAACATTTTCAACTTTACACTTTTTAAAATTTTATTTTTGTAAACATAATAAGATATTTTTGCTTTACAATTTCAAACAGCAATTTTTTCCCTTAAATTTCGACCTTCCACGTAGTGTTTCTATAGCAAACACTGTATTAATTCTCGCTTGCTGTTGCAGGTAGACAAATTTTACAATCGCCTGGCTTTTGGTCGTGTTTAAAATGTACTAAACGGATGTTTTTCAGCGATTATTCCAACTTCCTACTAAAGAGAAGTTGAGTGCATGCACTAGTGCCATCTAGGAACGCTTTGATATAACGCTCAACAGAGCAATAGTTATCGAAGCGATAGTTTACTGATCGACAACATTCAGAAACCCAAACGGAGTTTATCGATTCGATGAAGTTATGGAACCGACAAAGTGACCTTTCAGAAACCGGGCATTAAACTGTTAAAATTTACCCATGGCCCATGGTATTTCGGTTCAGTATCCATATTAAGAACGTATACGTATCTGCACACACCTACTTACACACTACTGACTATTTTATTCTTAAAAGAACAGGTTTGTTTACGTTTAACAAAGCAATAGAACAAGGAAAACACAAGAGCAAAAATGAAAATTGTCAACCGTTTGACATCCATATGTTAAATTTATTGTAACATTTCGCATTTCGACTGTGTTAACCTATCTGCGAAACAACCAATCGCAGATGCAGGTTTTAGCGCGGAGAATTTAAAACGCTCTTCCTAAATCAAAAACAGACTATAGTAAATATATCCTAAAAATAGTAATAAGCTGCACTACATACACTTTACTTTAAAATTGCTGTGAAAAACGTAATAATCGATTGGGCAAAAGTAAAACTTCTAACAGTAGAAAATTAGGAACATTCCCCGGTTAATGAATTTATTCTTAAATCTATAAAATCGAAGAGGGTGCCAGTCGTCAACTGGTCACCCTCTTTCAATCGGAAGCCCTTCATAAAAATAACAAATAAAGCTAATAACATGCTACAGACTAAGTGCGAGTTAAAAGAAGCGATTGATGTATTTACGAACACTTGGCGGTAGGAACGTCACACATCAGCACTGCGGTCTTCTTCTTTCGGAGGTAACGGTTGGCTACATAGAAGAAGTCACCTTGGCTGTATCGAGTGATTCAGATTGATTGTCTGTGCGGCGATAAGAAATTTGAGCCTTGAAAAATGCCCCTCGCTTGATATTGCTTTTATAGAGGTTCCTGCTTGTTTTATATACATTATGTGGTTAGGCAACTCAATAAGCAAGTATGTTTAGAATTAAATCAAGTAAATATTAACTATTTGATGTACACTAAACGTCCCGCAATGAATTAAATAGCATTAAAAATACTTGTTGATGAAATTGGATTACCGCATACACAAAATAACATGAAACATTGTATAGGCATATAAATAGTAATAAATGTTGACGGGCTTGAGGAAATCGGTATTTGGTCCTGCATCGTGAAATATTGACTAAAATCCTGTATATTCCGCTTGTATGTATATGAAACCAATATGTATCCTATCATTTCCATGTTTCATCCTAATTTTATAATTAAAGCTAAATGTATGCATCTTGTTCAATTTGCAAGTAAAAGAAGGAAACGGTATTCGTAAATGTAGCGTTTGAATCTATCTTTATCCACTTCCTATAAATCAATAATGAAAAATACACGTTAGGGTCTAGAATTAAGAGGTGTCCATACTATCCACTACTACCCAGTTTACTTTACACTCTGCTTTCTAATTAAGCGTAATTAAACTTATGAGTTACGACACTGTAGTAATACCAGCGCGAAATGCATGACTGCCGTCACGTTACTTATTTATACATACATGAATAATAAAGTGTGTGAGATTACGTAGAAATTAGTACGTTACACACCGTACACGTCTGTATGATACATACATACTCAATTTATCGTGAAGCAATAAAGTGAGCAACCTGCGAATATATGTTGGTACAATTACAATGGTTGTTGATAAATATAAATTATTTATTAGTGGAGGGGTGATTTGCAATGTATGATAGTCCTAATGATTTCCTAATAATCCGAAAAAATAAACTGTAAAGTTAATATATAAAAAATGGTGAAAAAACGCAGATCTTCGAGAATTTTTTTTTTGGGAGAGCATACGAGGTGTGTAAATTAAGTAATAAGACTGACAACGTAGCGTTTGATATGGCAACACGGAAAGCACGGGACATGGAGGGGCGACAAGTGGACATCGTAATACGCGTTCAGTGCAAGTTTGAACTCGATCAAGTAATTTGGTTGTCCATTGTTGTTTTTTTCCGTGAACCCGGTTCTCGTAGTGCGTTCTACATATGAAAGACATTAATTTCCAGCAACGGTGTCCCATGAGGTTTTGCTTCAGACTTGGGCAAAGTGCAACAGAAGCTCTTACAAAATTTCAGCAGGCATACGGAGACAGTGTTTTGTCAAAAGCCCAGGTTTTCGGTGGTTTAAGACATTTTCAGGAGGAAGAGAGTCGATGGGAGATGAGCCACGCAGCGGAAGGCTTTCAACTGCAAGAACCGATGGCAATGTCAATCCGGGATCTTGTGCGTTCAGATCGTCGGTTGACGGTCAGAATGATCGGAGAACAACTGAATTTGTCTCGCACCACCGTTCATCAAGTTTTGACCAATGAATTGGGAATGAGAAAGATCTGCTCGAAAGTGGTTCCAAAAAACCGTATCATTGGTGTCATTACTGGTGATGAGAGTTGAGTGTTCGAGTATGACCCGGAAACAAAACGCCAGAGCATGGAATGGCACACTTCGGGCTCTCCAAAGACCAAGAAAGAAAGAATGAGCAAATAAAAGGTCAAGAGCATGCTGATTTGTTTCTTTGATAGCCAGGGAATCGTTCACAAAAAGTTCTTGCCTCAAGTTCAGACAGTTAATCAACATTTTTACCGAGAGGTTCTCTAGAGACCCTGAAAAAGAGTCGTGCGTGTGAGATTAAACATCATGACAATGCGCTTTGTCACACAGCAATTTCCATAAACGGTTTTTTGGCCAGTAAAAGTATTTCCGTGGCTCCTCAGCCTCCTAATCCACCTGACTTTTTCCTTTTCCCAAGATTGAAAATTCATCTGAAGGGACAACATTTTGGGATTCTTGAAAACATTCAAACGGTTATAACCCACCAGCTAAAGGCGACTCCAATATCCGTGTTCCAGCACTGCTATGGGGAATGGAGGAACCGTCTCCAACGCTGTGTGGGTTCCCAAGGGAGTTATTTTGAGGAAGACAACGTTCAATTGTAATTATATTCAAATAAAAATATTTAAAAATATCAGTCCAATTACTTGATTTGCACACCTCGTACATACATTTATTTATTCATAAATTTGATAATATATCCACAATACAAAATGGGTACACAAACGGTCGCAACACCAATAGAGCAATCTATCAAGTCTTGTGGGAAATATTGACTGCTATTAACGGAACAGAAATCACGGTAGGGATATTCATGGATTTGTCGAAGGCGTTCGACAGAATTAGCTGGGTCAAGCTTTACCAGAAGATATCGATGATGGGAACACGTGGCACCAGTCTAGAGCTTGTTAGATCGTATTTGCATAATCGGCAGCAGAGAACGGAAGCCTGGCTGATGTTGGAGCGTGGACTACCACAGGGTTCAATATTTGGCCCATTACTGTTTCTGCTATACGTAAATGATCTATCAGAGGCATCGCCACATAAAACCACGTTATATCCTGATGATACGTCGGTAATAGTAAGATCGAAAAAAAATGCCAAACATGAGGTGACCACTGCCCTGACAATCGTATGAAGGATGGTTCAAGAGGCATGATAGGACTTTGAAGATTAATAAAACTATGCTAATAGATTTTAATTACCACAAAAAAACCAATACACGATTGCATATGAGAATAATACACTTACCACTTCCAAGAGCGCGAAAATTCATCAACAGCAAGATGGGCAGCTTAACTGGAAGGAACACGTGGAGTCCTTAGCGGCAAAACTGGCCTCATTTGGATATGCGCTACCAGTGTTACCTCGAACAACACGCGTCGAGGAAGGTCTAAGTGCATACTATTCCTACGTGTATAGTCGAATCAAGTAAGGAATCATATTTTGGGGGGCCTCGGTGGATATGAGGAGAGTTTTTAGGCTGCAGAAGGTGTGTCTGCGCGGCATCTTCGGTCTGGGCCATAGAACATCATGCAGCGACATTTTTACACAAAAGAATATTCTTACCCTTCCTGCGATTTACGTGCTAGAGGTGCGCGATGTTTGTCCATTTAAACTACCAACTTTTTAAACACCAGGAACTTATTCATAAGTATAGCACACGTGGTGCAGAAACTAACTGCCTTTTGATTCCGCAAACGATAGTGTCAATAGTGTCTAAGAGTGTAGCTGCACAAGCTATTAAAATATACAACTTGTGACTTGGAAGAATAAAATGCTAATACATTTAAAAGACTTCTGTATCGCCATCTGCGGCAAAATTGTATATACTGTGTTGATGAATTTTTCTCTTTAATTTGTAATCCTAATATGGCAAGAGTTTGTATTTTATATTGTTTGTCCTAATATTTTGTTGTGTTAGATAATTTCTAGGATGTGATTTGTGTTTCAATTTGTATAGAAATTATATCAGGGAAATCATTTTAATATCTTTTTATTAATAAAAGAAAGGACAAACAAGAGCGAACGCCCAAAACATTTTTATATGGATGTTTGCAATGAAATACCGGCAGGGTAAATAAGCATGCAATTAATCACACTGAAACAGTAACTAAGTTTTATACACAGAATACCTTCACATTTGGTTATAATGTCGTACGGGCTATTCCATCATGCTGATATTGTGGTGACACAGCTTACTTTACTGTCATTGCGGTGGCCTATATGTGGGCGCAAATCTTCCCAGTGTCATACATAATTATCTACGCAATCATGTACTGGATACAAATTGGCTTATTTTACTTCTTCAAAATTTTAAATGCAATTACTTTAAATGGTACTGAATACCTACTTACCTTACCACCGCCTTCTTCAAATTTAACAACTCTTATCAAGAAGATGTGAAGAGGCGTCAAACCATCTACTTATACCATATACTTATGAGTGTTCTGCCCATATATATTTTTTAATTTTATTAGATGGACTCAAATGTGTACATTAAAAAAAAAAACAAAGCAATTAGACAAATAATAAACACAGAAATTAAAACTCAGTGTTAATCGTAGTTAACTCAATTAATGTATGGAAGCACAAGAAAAAACTTATCTTAATATATAAAACAAATAAAACGAAAACGAATGTTTGAGTTCTATGAGAAGACCTATAAACAAGTATTTCTTTTATATGAGCTTATGCTTATGAGCTTAACAAATTCAACTGGTCCCCAATCATTCTGACCGTCAACCGACGATCTGAACGCACAAGATCGCGCATTTTGTCGACATTGCTGTCGGTTCTTGCAGTTGAAGGCTTTCCGCTGCGTGGCTCATCTCCCATCGACTCTCTTCCTTCTGAAAATGCCGTAAACCACCGAAAACCTGGGCTTTTGACAAAACACTGTCTCCGTATGCCTGCTGAAATTTTGTAAGAGCTTCTGTTGCACTTTGCCCAAGTCTGAAGCAAAACCTCATGGGACACCGTTGCTGGAAATTAATGTCTTTCATTTGTAGAACGCACTACAAAAACCGGGTTCACGGAGAAAACGACAACGGACAATCATATGACTTGACCGAGTTCAAACTTGCACTGAACGCGTATTAGAATGTCCGCTTGTCGCCTCTTCATGTCCCGTGCTTTCCGTGCTGCCATATCAAACGCTATGTTGTCAGTCTCATTACTTAATTTACACACCTCGTATAGGCAATCAATTCAGATACAAAATGAACCGGTAGAGAGAAATAGATACTTTTTGTCAAAAATTATTGATTGTATATAATTTCGTCGAGAATTTTAACTGTCACTTCGCGGACATGACGAATCTGAGTCATCAAACAGTGAAGACACGTTGAATAATGTTTTTAAGAGCACATCAAAGACAATTTAAAATGAACTGCTGGACTGTATGCTAGAATTTCTCATTAATTTATGATTATGTATTGTGCAGCGCTTACCCCTAAAAGCTAACGAGCCGCCACTGATCTAGTATAGTAGTATCTCTAATCTACTATAGGATTCTAATTTTATGAAAATATTTTAGTAGACGAAAAGCTTCCACGAATCGTTGTTGGTATGATTTTCATAGCGACAAGTTTCGGTATATTCAAGCAAATGACATTGTATATTTTGGGTAAACTATTGTTTATATTTATTACATATATTGTTTTTTAAGCATTTGTTAGCATCTTGTAGTAGAGGTACACCGAGCATTTTTGTTAAATAATCTTCATATTATATATCCCTTAATAACTACTAATACTAATTTGAAAAATATTGGAGATGTATACTTAACACATGCCTATAAAGCAATGTTTATTTACGTCACATACGAGTAATTCTCGTAGGAGTTATTGTAAAATAATGCACAAATATTAGAGAGATTTTGAGAGAAAAAAAAAAGAAAATGGGAAAGAATACTTTTTAATAATTGTTTTATTTTACTGGAAATATCTCCTCCAATATTAACTTTAGGTTAGATAAATTAGTTAGAATATACGGTAAAAACAGCACGTTCTGTTAAAAAATGCCTTGACCTTCGTTGGAAATATTTTTAGTATGTTTGCTAGAAGAGTAATATATCTCTATTCGTCCACATTTGCATTTTAATAGAGGGACACATACCTACTACATTAAACTTATACTATATTGGCAAGAAATTATTCTGGTTGGGGAATAAAATCAACAAGCTTTGTTGCCTAGTTCAGTGTGTATATTGCTGTATGTGGACACGACAGCAGTGTGATCTAAATATGCAACGGTACTATACATGTCATATTGACAATATACGTTTCATTTATGTAATTGGCCTTTTGTTAGAGCAGTTTCGACAGAAATCTTTGTTTTACTAATTTGGTTTAGTTTACTTTATAATTTTACTTTTATTGTCTCTTTATTTAATTCGTGCAAGCATGCTGATGTTTACTTTGGAGGAAAAAGTACAAATGATCAAATGGTATTATTCTGGTGATAATGCGAAAGGTGTAATCGGTCGCTTTATATTTCATTTCGAAAATAGACCCTCTCCCTTTATTCAGACGGTATTAGATACTATACATGAATTTGAAAACACGGGGTGCGTTACAAATTGTAGAAAATGTATTAATATGAACAAAGAACCCCGAGTACGGTGCACATGTATCACAGATATCTCACTCACGTACGACTTGGCAACACTCAATAAGCAATACATGGTTAGCCCGTTCCCAGATAAATTCTTGCCAATACAGTATATGTATTATATAGTATATATAAGCAACAAGATGTAATCCTTTTTGGAACACTATAGAAACAATTTGACATTCTTTTGATGTACATGACAATCACTATTGAACAGATGTCAGATTTTAATGTAGTTGTATACAAATATTTTTAGTAGTAGAAAATATATTTTGGCTAAGTATAACGGTAAAAATTTTGAAATATTAATACCCTTGTTGTATGATTGATGTCTGAATATTTATTTTCCCTATTTGCCTCAGGAGTTGGGCTCGCAGCCGTTACCGACGACAACATCGGACGATATCGAAGCCACTATACCTAGACCGCGTTCCGGCACTTGGGGGTCGAAATCTGATCACAAGGAGACCAGCAAGGATAAAGATAAACGAAAATCAAAGGACAAAACCAAACCGGATACCAAATCAAAGAATGAAATCAAGGCGGAAGCTAAACAACAGCAGAAAGATAAGAAGAAGGACAAAGGTAGTCGGAGCGGTTCGGCTTCGAGGTCGAACTCGGCCGAAAGACGAAAGTCCGGTGATGAGTTGCAAAGTCCCAAGAAACCAGGAATGCTGGACGTTCTTCGCGGTAGATCGGGCTCCGATGCCAGCAAGAAAAAAGGACTGGCCTTAATGATGACTATGTTTGTAAGTACATACTTATATTACAAGTGCATACATAAATCGTTATCGCAAATTGTTTAGTTTTGTTTCGTATTAAAACTATGTGATGTGAATCCTCATGAATATTCTATTAGCGAGCTAATATTTCGGAGATGTGAAATGTTTGAGTCAACACCGAGCCATCGGCGTCTATTACGGCAGTTACTAAATTACATATTGAAATATCTTTATTGGTACGTTGTTTTTAATAATAACTAAATAAATGCTCAATATTTGTTTGATGTAATTCCATTTCGTCATTTTTTGTTAAAATGTTAATTGTTTTGACTGGTTTTTGGTTTAATGTATTGTAGAAATATTTAAATGACACACAATATATTTGTGATAAAATGTTGGGTATACGTATTCCCAAACATTTAGATTAACACTAGTATTGTTCGTGGATTTCGATACTTGTATTTATTTACTGTTTTGTAATTTTTTATTACATCCCGTTCGACAATTATTGTGTGTATATACACATATACAGGCTTTTCTTTTGTAACGTTACACATAGGTATTTTCTACAGGTAACGTTAAGCGACATACTAGGAAACCAGTTATACGTTAATGCGTCGTCGGGGTGAAAAAAACAATTCTTTGTGTCAAAAATTTCTTTATTAATTTAATAATTTACTTTTTAATATTTATTCATACATCAATCATAAAGTAAATACATTTTATTGTAAAGTAGAAAATTTATTTAAATTATGAACAGCTAATGCAAAGATGAAAAAGTGGCAATGATAACGTGGTACCAGAAGAATAATAATTAAAAAACGGATTAGGGACATGTTTTCAGTCAATTATCCTGAAGTCCTGTAGCATGTGCGAAAATTATGCTCAATATTTTTAACAAATTCAAAGCAGATGGTTGTGTTCTCAGGAAAATAAATAAAACCAATCAAGTTTCAACAGAACTCATCAATCTGAATATCCTAAATTATGTAGAGGAACGGTGTGTAGGATCGCTTTTAGATGTAGACAAACATTGTGAAGTACCTATTATATAGTTCGATATGCAAAACCGTGAAAAAAAATCAATTATAAGCCATACAAAATACAAATTATAAAGAGCTTTTCGAGGAACATAAAATAAACTGATTAGATTTTTTCGAAACAATGTTTAATTCGTTAAATAAAACGTAGAAATTTTGACTAAAACACTTTTTACTGACGAAGCTGCATTCGCCTTTGCTTTGTTTGTCTTCATTAAAAATTAGAATAACATAATATCTTCATTCAAAGTTGAAATTTTGCACTTTATTAAACTCATAACCAAATTCTACTATATCGCAATATTTTAATAGTTTCATGGTATGTAATAAATGGTGAGGTCAACACTCAGAACTTCCGGGTTGTATTCTACATTTATTCATTACTAAATTTCCTTTCCATTACTCCATTAGTTATTGATCCTGCACAAAATTTGACACGAATGCAGTGCCCTAAGAAGATCAGCTGATTTGTATCCAAACGATTGCTTTCTTTCGGGTTATCTGAAAAGTAAAGTTTATAATAACATGCAAATACGTAATTTGGACGAACAGAAATCCCGGACACATACAGCATGTGATGGAATAAACCCAGAATTACCTTGAAAGACAAGGAGGATACTTAGAAAGCTTGCTGTGAAATTACACTTCACCTTTGTTATGTTGTATTGTTTGTCTTAATTAATCGTTGAAATAAAATAATTTCTTCATTCCAAGTTCAAATTTTGCACTTTCTTTATTAAAAACATAACCAAATTCTTCACAGCTCTGTTTTGCCAACACAAATAATATTTCCGTACCAAATTCCACTGTACTTCTCTAATAAATTTGGACTGTTTCGTAGTAGATTTAAAATTTTCGTGATATGCTCGAAATTTTTCCTTAGAAATAATAAATGATAGTAGATCCTTTAAAACGTGCTAGCCAGAGATAATTTATCAGTAATAGTGGCGTAATTGGACTAGCCATAGATCTGCACTGACGACTCATTAACGTATAACTGGTTGCCTCTTATGTCTCTTACCTGTAAGAAATACCTATGTGTAACGTTGCAAAAAAAGGACTGAATGTATATTATATTAGTCGCAAATAGCATTCCGACTACCCGAGAGTTTGGATAATTTCAATCATGCGTGTTTTAAACTTCTTTTGATAGTTATAGGTAATAGGATACGGTGGCTTAAAATAAATTTAAAATAAAAATACCCCTTACCTTGTTGAGTAAAGAACTCCGAATACGTATTTCGGCAACTAAGTTGCCATCCTCTACAGAAAACCACAAAAGTCAGGCGTAGCACTATGAGAGCAATGCACCTGGTTTTCTGCTGAGGATGGCAACTTAGTTGCCGAAATACGTATTCAGAGTTCTTTATTCGACAAGGGGGTAAGGGGTATTTTTATTTTAAATTTCCTTTGATAGTATTAAAAAATATATTTGCATAGAAGATTGCATTTTCTTGATTGGTATCATTGAAGTCTATTTGTACTTTTCAGCACACGAATAAAACAAAAACACCGAGAGATGGTTCGGCACATCCCGTAAAAGACGGTTCGCACACACAGTATTATCACACTGTAACTGCAGTCTCTACAAGTCGAAGCCCCATGACCAAAGTAATAGACATATTTAGGAATAGACCGCATTCCGGCATAAGCGACGACAAGAAGAAGGTAAGTCTAAGTAAGAGTAGTAAAAACTCATGTTTGAAATTTGAAGTACCACTCTTATTTTCCTACTTATTTTGATTATTTAAGAAAATATTGGCGTTTACTGTAAGAAATCATAGGTGGATTATGTCCATGGTAAACCTTATCGTAGATGCGACAGTTAACACATAAGTTCGAACTCCATGTATAGCGCCCTCTTTGCGGCGTGGGGAAAAAGCCTTGTTTATTATGTTATATAGTTAGTCAACCGAAGCCCTCGTAAAGTGCTGGTACCTAGCGAGAAAACTTGTTACTACTAGTTATGAATGAAACATGGTGATTCACAAATAGTTCTAAATCTGAATCTACAGGTTACATATATGAATTATTTAATTTAACTTTTAAAAATACTTATAATTAGAAAAAATAAACTTTAAAAAGCTATGATTAAATTTGAAAGAAATAACAATATCCACTAACAGAGGGTTATAGTCGACACTCGGCATAATAATTATTAATTTATATGGATAAATCCTAATTAATATTAATGAAAACAAACAATTACTTCTCAATTTCTCGGGTGACATTGTAATTACAGTCACAATATTAGGACCACCGTGAAGTGGTGAGTTGACGAAAGTCAGAAACGAATGAATGAAATAGTGGGATCATCAAATATTGATAAAGTATTTGTGCAGCTCTTTCTAATAATTCTTGTCTACCACAAACTAGTATCCATCTTGGGGATATTTATCAGGCTTTGGAAATCTGTGTTTGTTTCCGAAACTTACGGCATATCCAGAAACTGCACAGTACACTCCCATTTTTCACTGAATATCACAATTTGCAGTCTTATTTCTACAAATACCTACGCATGTATTTTCACTTACCACAAAAGTACAATACAAACAACTCAGCATTAATATACCATTGTTTTTATAACCTAAAAAAAATGTACCTGTAAAAATATGTAGTGGATAAAAACTACAAAACCAATACTCGTATTTTATACACATACAATCAAAAAATCTTGGTAATCCTGCATTTTAGGGACCTGAATCGGGCGCATGCGTCAAGTACACACAAACCACACCCCTTTTTACGGGGCATACCAAAAAAAACGGACCAAAATACACGCCATAGAATTAATGTAGATATACCGGTAATATCTCATAAATTTAATAAATAATAATAAATAAATTAATAATCTATTTATATCTCGACTTCTAAGAATTATTATTATTAACTACCTATAAAAGAAGGGTAAAACCTTTAATTACTATCAAATGCATGTATGCAGTATTAATACATAGATGGCGCAACCTGTATTAAAACTACACTTATTTATTTATTATCTTTAATTTTAAAGCTTTTGTGTGGTAATTTTTAACAATACAAACAATAAAATTTCTTAACAACCATCTGTAGTTTTTTACATACATAGATTCCCAATTTCAAAGAGAACATATCTATATAAAACCCAAGGCGTGTTTTGGTCTGTTTACTCTTTGAGATTACCCCGTAGAAAGGGGTGCGGTTTGCGGGCATCGGACGATTCAAGTCTCTAAAATGCAGGTTACCAAAATCTTGTTCCACCAACAACTTGCACTTGCTTTACACGTTCAAAAGTAAACTTTCTCTAAAACAGTACAGCTACAAAAACATCTATCAACTGTCCACTGTCAATGTTATGAAAATATAGGGCAGGCAGGATAAAGATCGATGTCCGTCATTGATTGTGAATGACGTCTTATGGGATGCTGTTGCCTAATCACCTTGCGAATGACTTGTCAATTAATAAATATATATTAGGCTATGTTATTTATTTCTGTTGTAGGTATCTATTAAAATAATGGTTTTGCCATGAAAATAATAGTAATAATAATAAATAATAGTAATCCTAATAATATATTGTGCAGTTCAAGTATTAAAGGAAGTATTGCTATTATGGAGATCGTATCCCAGGTTGCCAAATCTATTTAGGTATTTAATTTGCTATTTGTTGTCGCTCTAAACACTACAGTAAATCTTATGTTGCCAACTCATAAATGTCAATCTATGAATTTATCGTGGAAAGATTTGTATTTGTGGGTTATGTTCAGTTATGTTCTTGTTCGAATCTTGTGTAATGTTGATAGAATACTGTTGATTATTATACCACAGGCATACCTAACCTTAAAGAAACCACAAGGAGACATCAAAATACAGACAACACAAATAAATGATTTTACTCCCTACTATTGCTGTTAATCACACGATTTATTTACAGAACAACATATATGGGTTTACACGTTTTAAATTTACAAATATTTACACAAGTATGCTTACAACAAATTAAAAATCATTTCTATAATAAATCTCAAATTAAGTAGTACCGGAAGCCGATGAATATGATGACGATAATCATGCCGATGTTAACTTAATAATAAATTCTTTGGGTTCATCTTGCATCTCATTCAATCTCTCATTTCTTCTTCATCTAAAATTGATAAAATATAAGCAAAATAAAACCATGCTAAATATTCATTGTCTTACTTTTCATAACAAGTCCAAGGTCATTTTGCCAATTCTATACTGAAGCATTCTCGTATCCCTGCTGAATAAGCACAGACATATCTTGAAATTTAAATCTGGTATTATTGTGCCTCATATAACCCTTGACCTGTGCCCATACTCGTTCAATGGGATTTGAGGTGCAATGGTATGGTGGTAATCCCAGAACTGTGTCTCCCGGTCAAGCGGCTCCTTCATTGAGTACATATTTATTGTACTGGTTTTTTGTTGTGATATTATTTCCAGAAAATCGATGATAAATACGTAATAGAAGACAAGAAAAATTGGGAGATTACAAGTGACACAGACGGATGAACCGAAATTGACAAATGACAGAAACAGTAAATAATAGGATAGTACCAACGACCTCCAAATAAATATGTGGCAACAATCCCCGTGATAGAAAAGTATAGACTCATACAAATTCGTATAAAATAAAAAAGGATGGATATTGTCCATAAGAGCAATACTTCCCTTAAAACGTGAGCTCCAGTATGAACTGGAAAACGTGTTTACTTTCAAGCCGTAGTATGGTTTTCACAGGATGCAGACATAAGAAATAATGCAGGGCTTAAAACAACACATACCTAAATACAAACATACAAAAGTTGTTGTCATACAACACAATTATAAAATGAATAAAACAGCGGTTTTTCAGCATTTTCATTAAAGAAATACAGACAAATATATGTTAACTCAATGTTCTGTTGTTTTTGTCATACTGTGACGTGATGCGTCTACTTAATTTTGGTTTATATCTTGTGCCGTGAATAGTAGAATATGTATGGAATAAGTGTAAATATTAAGTAAATGCATTGAGCATTACCAATCGTTCAGTGTTGCCAAAACAATGTAGGTATTTTTCTCAAACATTAAAAATCACCAGGCTCTAGCTTCAGTTAAAAAGCATTTCTCTCTCTCCATATCAAAACGCGAAGCAAATGCGCGCCATCCGAATGGTATGCAATTCAGTAGAGCTTCTTTGTTTTACATTGCTTACTAAAAGTAAATTGTCTCCGTTATGTCTACGTACGCTCGAAATTACTCATCCAAATAGGAGTCCTTCAAGCGGGAGGAGTCGCTTTCAGGCGACGCGAAGTTCTGTCATGTTCATATTAATTACGGTTATACTTCATGTAATTTCCGTCGCTGAATACAAAAGAAAAACAAGAAAACATGCACTTTGTTTATATTTCAGGTCCCTCGCTCCGTTTGGAGTAAATATTCTTGTTATTATCGTTATATATGTCTCTGTGTGTGTTTCTGCAGTTGCAATGGCAATTTCTTTGGTGCAATTTGCATGTTTGAATTCATTTCATACTTTATTTTAAGGTGGTAGAGTTTTCTTCAGGTGAAAACAAACGACGTCTATTTCTCTTTGTAATGAAGAATTGTCTGCAGTTAGACGGAGTACTTTTTGGTATCATTTACCTATACATTTTGCCATAAGAACTTTAATGAGGATAGTTGATCTTACGGTATATTCTTTGTGTTACAGTTACCTATATATCGGGCGCTTTGTGTGTGGTTTATATCACTTTCTGGTTGTGATATATATACGTCGTTTCCAACGACCGTTCCAAAATATTAGGATGTGTTTTCTATTAATACTTCAAGAAAAAATATTCCTATATACATGAACACACTTTACATAAAGTGGTCATGACCAGAAACTAATGATGCAAAATGAACAAGATATAATTAAAATAAATTAGGGAAAGATGAACGCGGTACGATAGGCAACCGCACTAACGGTAAAAAATAAGGTAACAATATGCGTTTAGGAAGCTAAAGTTGAACAACTTGCTTTCACTTAAGACACAGAAGAATTATTAACTATTATTCCAATGCATGAATCCACAAGAAGTAAGGTTATCTTCGATTTATTTGAGAATTATGTTGGACGTACAATTGTACAAATTTACAAGTTGGTATCAATAACTACTAATGGGGCTCCGGCGATGATCGATAATAAAAGTGGCTTTGTTAGTCTGTATAAAGGTGATGATGACATTCCAAATTTAATGGATTATGGATTATGTATTATACATACTCAAGTGCTATGTTCAAAAGTATTGAAATTCGATCATTATGGGTATTGCATTTAAAATAGTAAATTCCATAAGATCTAAAAGTTTGTCACGTCGTCAATTTCGCACTTTGCTGAAAGAATGCGCCGATGAACACAGTGAACTGTTACTACAGATGGACTAACATGGTTAAGCCGTACTACATTTTTAACCAGATTTGAGAACTTCTGCCACAAATATGCTCATATTTACACACTAAAGGTGATTCATATCCACAATAAAATGATCAAGAATGATTTCTTGATCTTGCTTTTTTCTGCGATGTTACTGAAAAATTACACCAATTAAATCTGCAACTACAGGCTAAAGGTAAAATATGATATGATAAGCATCGTGCAGTCATTAAAAGAGAAACTAAATATGTTAGCAATGCAATTGAAACGTCGTGATTTAAAGCATTATCAAAATCTGGCCGATGATTCTAAAAATAAAAAGAATCTTGCTTACAACCAATACGCCGATATTATTGCACTGCTTCTAAAACAATTTGAAAGAAGATTTCTGATATTAAGTGAACTTGAAGATATTGCCAGTTTCTTGTTAATGACAACATCGATTTTGAAAGTGTAACTCAGAAACTAAACAAGTTTCTCGGTACTACAAATTTAGCATGCTTGGAAGAAAAATAATGAATATTAAATGCCACATAAATCTTAAGTCACTAGTTTCAGATTTTAATTTTTGGAAACTGATAAATATCCAAATATTTGGACAATAGCTGCACGTTTCAATGTCTTCTTTGGATCAACAGATTTATGTGAATCCGCATTTTCATTTATGAATGCGATCAAAACAAAACATCGATCGCAATTAACAGATCAACATTCGGAATCATCTTTGGGAATTGCCTTAAGTTCATATGAGCCGAATTTTGAAAAACTTGCTGCACTTATGCAATGTCAGGATTCGTCCAATTAAACATTTTTATTCATTTGCTTATTTACAGTGTATTTTTTTAAGTTAATAAGTATTTCATCCCAAAAAATAAAAAAAAAATCATTATGATTTTTTTCTTTATTTGCTAAAAATATTTTATGAATTTATTTCTTTACATTGTAATTTTTTTAATTCAATAAATATTATTGTGCTTCATAAAATAAAAAAATACGATTATTTATTTTCTTTATCTGCCATAATATTTTTTTAATTGAAATTCTTGTTAATTATTTATTAAAATATCGAAAAATTTGAAAAATCCTAAAATTGTTTGCCCATATTCATAGTCGCCCACAGACTATATTTTATAGAATATGTAGCCCGCCCCTAAGGGATAAAAGTTTGACCACACTTGGTCTACATGTTAATCGGTTTATTTACTTATTCTCGTATAGTTTTCCAGCTAGGAAATATTAATATTCCCTCATAGCCTACATTTTTCTCATAAATATAATTTTTGCTTACATTTGGGGTTTTTCCATAGTAAAGATAAACTAAAATATTTGTTACAAGCCACATGAATTATCAGTTACTCCTGTTATGATTATTGCCATTCTTTAGACAACATGGTTTCTAATGGTTAAGTACTCATGGATTTTTTACTAAATCCATGTTTATGTATAAAAAATATACCAGGTAGTCCAAATAATTTTGACCCAAACATAGATAGGTATATCTAACAGTGTATTTTACATACGTGTTTGTATTTACTTAGCGAACTATTGTGTCGCTTATTGCTACTGCTGTGTGTATACTTACTGCCGCTGAGATTTCCGGCTGAGGTGATGGAAACTTCCTCTGTGCATCGGCCTTATTAAAAAAATGTAGCAAACTGTTATGCCGCATATTGCAATATTTGCATGCTCTTGCAGCACAGTTGCTAGTTTTGTGATCTGATTTTAAACAAATCGCACACATCTGCATATGTTTGGCCTTTTCTGCTCTCTGTTTCGCAGTTAAACTTAAAAACTGCTTGCACTGGTAAATACTGTGATCACCGTTGCAGAAGGTACATTCGTTTAGCTGACGCTTTGTTCGCTACTACACTCAACGCCGCTTTGTCTATTGCTTCCAGCGTTTGACACTTTTGTGTTAAGAAATTTATTAATTCGTTATAGGTATGTGCCTTGGATTTTATTTTCCCAATCTTTAAATGTTTGGGAATAAATCTGCAGACGAGCCAAAGACAAGAAAATAAAAACCACGTGCCATAATTGTCGTCAGCATGTCTGCAAGGACCATTCTGAGTTACTGGAAAAATGCAGAGGATGTTTAGAAAGGTAAATTGTAAGAATTTTGTAAAAACCTGAGTATAGGAAAAAGCTGCACGACTTTTCTCATATAAAATGTACGTCTCACAACGTCATTGTCAGAATCTTTATATAAAATGTTAATGCCATTTTTCTTTTACACGGAACAAGACCATGGTTGGAGGAGAGAATATTTTTTACATTTTTCTATAAATGTAAAATTTTCTGTGTCGTTTTGAATAAAGTTTTGTTTTTTTCTTAAACATATCCCAAGATAAGAGACTAGTTTATTACACAGAGGTTTCAAAACCAGGAAAAAGAACTATAATTAACAAAATAACTAAATTTTAAAGAGTGGGATGTCAAAACACCCCACGATATCAGTTGTATTACCTGAAAACACGATAGTACTTGAGGTTTAATCGACTATGTAACTGCAAAAAAGAACGGCACCAGTAGAATAGTTGATTTATTTTGAAACGAACTATATACAAAATTACAAACCACATACTTCAGATTTGCTCATACTTAGGCTACATACTGGCTTAAAAGCGCAGCTCTTAAAAGTGATGCGCTCTTTATTTGGGAGGCGGCTAAGCCTCTCAGCGTCCCTAATATAAAATATATGTGAAGGGTTGTATAAATGAAGATAAAGAGTAACGGAGAAAGATAGAGAGGCAATAAAGAACAGCGCTAGATGCTATCGGTTGCAGTTTAACGACTACAAAGTGGGTAAAAAGGGAATTTACTTCACGATTATTATACGTTTGTTTCAACGAAAAATGGCTGGTGAACTGAAATTTATGGTAATACGGCAACAGACGATCTCCGAAATGGAAATGTACGAGTATATAGAGTGTTTTCATTTAATTATTAATATGGGGTTACCTTCAAATGGCACTTTAAAAAATACTAGCAGAGAAATACGTATAAATATGTAACTATAAATCGCAAAAAAGATTAGAGTTCTTGAAAGATTTCCGTCTACTTAGGGCCAAGAATGTATTTAAAGTCTGACCACATCTTTTTCGTATCTTTGGTATACGATAAAAATTCTCAGGATTTAAATTTAGTGACAGGCAAGTAAAAAATAAATAAAATTCCTCAACCAATATGCTATGAATAGCCAATGGAGCTGGTTACTTACGTAAGATGAAAACAAAGGCACGACGTAACAACAGTTGCGCACATTCTCTCTTTTGAAATTTGTGGTGGTACTGAAAAGGACCGATGAAGGCGAAACAGGACAAAATAGCTGATAAAAGGTGTTCCAAATTCCCACCATCAGCTCTAATACAAGCATCAATTCAACTGCCAAAGTTATTACGTAAAATTTAACATAACCTCCCGAATGCGTTGAGCTGCAACAAAAATGCGATTTTCCAAAACCCTCGCCGCTTTCAAAGTCAGGCCGACCATCATATACTAAAATGTAAATGCATCCCTACAGAAAAAAACGTCTAATGGATTTAGATTGGGACTACGAACTGGCAACGGAATCCGACTTCCACGACCAATTGATTCTTGGAATGTTCGGTTTAAAAATTCTTTTACAGCTCCATAAATCATAATTGTGGACCTGGACAGATTTTCTATTATGCAGGATACGTTTGTTGCAAGGAAATAGAATATTTCTCAAAAACCCAAAATTAAAAAAAAACAAGAACGCTAAAAACTAAAACAATAAACAGTAAAGACAAGATATTAAAACAAATTTTACCTAATGAAGTACGTACTTACTGTGCTGTCAGTCCATGCTTTTGTTACAAAATGTCGAGTATTCACCCATGATTCACCAGTAAAAATAATG